>VOQJ01004976.1:2343-24515 GCA_015052665.1 Apistogramma diplotaenia
CCCTCATCCCCGGTTCTAACCCAGCGAAGGGGGGGGGGGGGGGGGGGGGGGGGGGGGTGGGGTGTGTGGGGGGGGGGGGGGGGGGGGGAGTAACAGGTTTTCTGGGTGGTGACAGATGAAGTGAGGGAGAAGGAGATAGAAAAAAGAGGGGAAATGTTGCCTATAACCTGACAAGGTGGAGAGAGAGGGAGAGAGACCCTTATTCCTTATTGTAGCTCAAAATAAATTCACATTCAGTAGTTGGAAAAAACCAGCAGCTGTGTGGCAGCAGAATGCTTGGAACAGTGGAGGAGAGTTCATTATGGAATGACATTGACTCTGGCTGATTTGCTGAGACGAATCAGATTGCAAAATGAGACATATGCGTTTTTTTTTCTTCTTCTCTCAATTCCCATCCCCTAGTGCGCAATGAAATATTAAGTCCTCCTGTATGGCAGCGCCTTAAATTACATGCACGGCTCACACAAAGGGCCCAGAAATGTGCCATTACCTTGCTTTAATCTGAACTATTTCCTCGGCTGCCTGCCTGCTCTCTCCCACCTAGAGGAAGGATTGTTGATCTGAAGGATCAAAATAGGGAACAGAGAGACAATCCCATTTAAGAGTCCTGAATTCCACTCTAGCCTCAATTTAAGGACATCCATCTGCTGATCAAGCTCATGTCCTTTATCAAAAATGCAGCAAAATCTGGGACATGAGGTGCCACGAGCACACAGTGACAAGAACGTTAAAAACTGAGACATCAGTAATTGTTAAACATGTTGCTGCAACGACACTGGCAATTTTTTTTTTTGCTAAGACTTTGCTAAGACTTTTAAAATTAGTTTTTAGGGAGAACTTTGTAAAATTGCACAACTCAGTACAGTTAGGAAAACCAGAATTTCGAAATACAACTTACACACAGATACAGTATACTCAAGTGTTATCCTTAATATTTTTATACATATTTTTTATTTGTTTGTTTGTTTTTTAGCGCACAGGTAGCTAAACATTTAGCTGGAATGTTCACTAGTAACTAACTGTCAGCTTCAAAACAAGCGCAACCAGTGAATTGTGGACACTGCTTTAGGTTTATCTGCATAAACATTAAATAAAAGATGGACATGTTTACAATTGGTTTGTGGCTGCTGCTATTCATGTTGAGCCTTTAATGTTGGGCCACCACAGACTTTTGGAGACAGAAGGAGCCATATTTGGGCAGGAGGATGAAGTTGAAATAATGCACTAAACTGAATCCAAGGACCATATGGATGCATAACACAGCTGTTAATATGTAACTACAACTGTAGAATTTCACTTTCCAACAAAATACAGATTCTTGGATGGTTTGTTACTACAATTGCATTAAGAAGTCTTCAAAAGGCAACAACACTCACACACACACAGACACACACACAGTAGGGGCTTGTTAATGATATGACCCAAACCATTTTTTTGCACCAGCTTTAAAGATGCAAGATGTGTAGTGACTATTACCCCATTTCAGTGGGGATTGACTTGCTTTAGAGCCAGGCTCAAGTGGCTGTTTGTGATATTTTTCTTTTTCTTTTTGCTTCCACTCTGACTTTCAGCCCTGCAAGTTATAACTTATTATATTCAATATCCAGATCATCATGATCAATGTCATCTACAGTAAAGAAAGCAAAGTACAATCTTCTGACTTTTCTCAGACAACAAAAAGCATTTTTGTTGTCCTTGAAATTTTGTTTGCAGTTAAATGTGCTATTTTTGTGATTTAACCTGAAGGGGTTTTCTCATAGTCCTCTCTTTTTTCACTATTGTGAGGCACTACAAAACACAGAGAGTGGTTCTGAAATGCATGTGCAGCTACAGGTAGATAAAACAGTGGTTGTAATTAAAGGGATCTCACTCCTGATACATCATTTTGCAAAATTCAGTTAATCTCTACTGGTGAGCTCTCTCAAGCAGAATGTCACTATCTTCAGGTCTCCCAACCACTAAAATGTATATTACTTTAGCAGCTCTGTGGGATGAAGCCTGTTACCCATATTATTCAGTAACACATGTAAACAAACCAGATATTTTCATTGGATTCTTATCATCTACAATGGTGTATTACACAGCCCTCTGCATTGCCTCATAATGCTTCTCTCAGGGATTTTACTGGAGCCTAATTAGCCATGTTGATGGATTGTATAGACCATGTGCTGTGCTCTTTATGCAGGGTGGTGGGCTGTGGGCTGTGAGAGTCTCTAGAGTGTATGTTAAGGCAGTACTTCCCTTTCGGAGAGTGCTAGCCATTAGCAAGCCTCTTACCCATCCAACACAGGGGATTATGGGAATAAACGAGTGATACTGCATGACCTTGGACTCACACCACCACTCCAGCAGCGGCACATCACGTTGGGGTTGTGTGTTTATCTACAGTTCTGTGTGTTTTGTGTGTGTGATGCACATTTGTGTGCGTGCGTGTGTGTACTACCACAGTTATGTGGTTTTGTTGGGAATGCATGTGCTGTGAGATGTGAGAAAAAGGTAGCGAGAAAAGAGGGTTCACCCATAAACACCTCCTTCAAGGGCATCCCGAACAGTGCAGACCACCTATTCCTGAGACCTATGTGCTCTCTTTGGCAACAAGTCAAACAAGAGAACAAGTGAGATCTGAAAATTATGTGAAATCTCACCTCAGTGCATGCTGAGATGCTGACATTTTCCCCAGGATGAGCTGAAATTTCAAGGGAAACAATAGGGGATGGGGAATTACATTCAGTGTACTCAGCAAGAAGTTGAATTCTCTTTTTTAGTCTGTCTCTATCAACCTATCCATTAACATCAAAACAATCCCATGGAACTTGACAGCCCTGCAGGAGCTTCATAGCAAGCCTTCAACAACCTCACAGTAGTGTTACCTTGAGAAAACAAGCTGACAATGGGCTGTGTGATGGAAAACAAGCAGGATGACTGAATTGTACGCTCGTTTTTTTTCTTTTCACGTACCTGCTGCTGGATAATGTGACCTAACAGCAGATGATTTCTGTCACAATTGATCCGTTGCACTGAGCCCTTACGCTCTGCTGCTAACAGCTCTATTTAAAGCAAGTGCCTTACATCCATCACCTGCAGAGATGAACTGCTAGAGAGTACAACATTTACATGCAGTTCTTTCCCTTTGATACTATCGCTATCCTTCCCACTCCATCGCTGTCTACTTTCAACCTCTGTTTTATTCTTTATCGGCTGGAGCTTTAACTTTCTCTAGAAATCCATGCTCATCAAGTGTGCTAAATGGACACATGCACATACACATGCATACAAATACAAATATTTGATCCTGTTTTGTAGTCCAGATGGTGTTTGCACCAATAACCAGTAGAGGGAAACAAAGCACTATCATTTCCCCCCACTCCAGCTGCTGTTATGGTGGTCCTCATCTGTTGTTGTCACCCATGCAACAGGCATATTCAAAGTCCACCTTTTTACTTAGCAAAATTATCAGTTGTGATATAAAAAATCATGCTCCACATAGGGATAGAGAGCTGCAGTTTTGTCAAACAACAGTAAAAGGGGTCTAAGTCACTGTAGGTGAATTATGTTGCTAAGCAGTTTCAAAGCAGAGGCTGTTGAGGGGAAAATCTCAGCATCTTTCATTCCAACCCAAGGTGTAGAGATCATTCTCAGTTCAAAAGGTGATTCTGCAGCGCATTTAAATCAGTCCAGAATGCATGAGCTGTGTATTCATTATAGTTATCTGTACAATAATACAAAGGGATGGTTCTTTCACCTTTATCATCATTTTAGTCTACAAGTTTTTAAAAAAATAAATAAATTTTCACCACTGAAAATACTTTGCAAGCTAATCCAAAGGGAACAGTTAATGTTTTAGCATTTTGACTTATGACCTTGTGGTTCTGGCAGCAATAAAAGAAAAAAAAGAAGAAGAAGACGAAGAAGCTTGGTTAACTCCCCCCGTTACTGACTTCATTTAAATAGTGCACATCATTGGAATAAATTATTCATACAATCAACTTGCTAATGATCTTTTATGGAACATCATCTAGGGAATGGCTATTTTTACTTTGCTCATTTTGACACGGTGTTTTCATTCACTTCCAGCTGAGCGGCTTGTGACAATATTAACAATTAGGTTGATGCACAGAAAGTGATAGGTGATCGGAATAATCGACGGAAGGAAGAATATAACAACAACAACAACAACGCGTTCTAGTGGAATCCAATGCAGATCAACAGCAACCGAAGCCTCAAAAATACAGATGTCTGAATGCAGACAGATTATTGAAAGTGACTCCTTCCACAGGTTTTTTCATTCTGTGCAGCTTGTGATTACAGTATTCACACTACATATTTATTTGATGATCACCTATCTGGCTCGGGAAAATGAAGAACAGGATGCATAATTCCACCCAGGCCTGTTGTCGTAGTACTTGCACCTAAACTATGAGACAAAATAGTGAAAAGCTTTAAAAGGTGGACTAATATGTTATGACAGGTGCCTATGTCCATCACATCACTGTGTTGATATGCATGCTGTTGTTTTGAGCCAACATGCCAGACTCAGGCGTCCCGCTACAGAGGACCAGTCATTCAGTAATGACAGATTAAAACAGCTTTTTCAGCAAGACATACAGTAGTGCTGGGTTACAAAAAAAAAGAGAAAAAAAGTGGAAAAGTCTTCTGATATTGGCAACATCAAAGTTATGTACAGTGTCACAAGTTTCAAGACAGATTTACTGTGATCAAGGTAGCTCTTACTGAACTATGTTCTACACATACCCACGCTATATAGTCTTGACAACTTGACAAGACGTAGCTCTAGGAACCTGACGAAACCTTACACTGCAAATGCAAAGTAAGAGAAGGCGAACACTCAGCATTACTGCCGTGTTCTCTCTTAGTCTTACTTGTCTTTTATCAGTTATTTCTGAATTGTCATTTTTCATTCTATTTGTTTCTCCATGGTTGATGCCAGAAGGTGAAATACTCATTAAATCTCATTGATGGGGGGAAAATGCAAGGGTCATGCTATTTTGCATTTCATACTTGCTTGATGTTTTCATTTCTAGTTGCACACAGTGTGTGTGTTTTTTTTTTTCTTTTGCACTTTCTGATTTTCTTATTCCTTATATTTTTCAGCAGGCAGAAGATTCATATGAAGGCTTAAAACAGGCTCTGTGTGGGACAGATAGCAGAAGGAATTAACAGCCATTTCACGCTAGCACCTCGGTGGCCGAGCGGGGCACTGGGAGGAGGAAGCAGCTTGGGTGCAGCCGGGGTACCGACGACCCCTGAGACACTCTGTAATTGTACTGCTCTGAAGAGCAGGTAGGTGTGCAAATTACCAAATGTGCCGTGAAAGCCCATTTCAGCCAGCTCAATCACTGTTAAGCATTTCCAAGTTTTGAGCAATTTCATTTTTGGTTCTTTTCTGAAATCTCGATGTCATGAATGGAGCAGAATTTTCTTTCTGTTAAGATTTGAATACTAGAGACTCAATATGCAACGTCTGCATTCTTAAAATACGAGTTACGGCACATTAAAATATGCTGAGTTTGTTTGATAAAAGAGAAAATGCACATACAACGACACACAGTTATAACCGCTTGTTAATGTTACCATGATATGGGTGTACTGGCGAAATGAGCTAATTTGGGTGTATAACATTAAGCTTTATATGCCGTTAAACATGACTGATGTAAAATCATAAAAACCAGCACTATTCGCTTAACAGTGCACACCACTGTGTATTTCACTTTCCGCTCCTTCCAACTTTTCACTGGACAACAACTCCCTTCCCCTTGATGTATTGCCTTTATATAAGAAAGTGTCAAAGCTGCAGGAATGTGAAGGATTGCGGGGCGACCTGGGAGCGCCTCGGGGTGGGCAAAAAATACCAGCTGATGTCACCCAGGCTTCCACTAACAGAGCTGCAGCCTCAGTAGGCGGCATGGAGTTGGGGACCATAGCGAGAACAAAGGAAACACTGACCTCTGAGTGCATGGTAATACGCTGGAACTACAAAACTGTGTAAACCATAGAGCAAGCAGGCCTGGCACCATACACTGTGATTTCTATCTGGCCTTTCCATTTGCTGTCAACCACAAGGGCACTTGTGAGGCATGTGCCAGGACTTTCAGGGCACAGGTCCTGCAAACTGTCGGGTGTGGAGAGTAATGCTGACTGAGCGGAGGTTGGCTGTGAATAGTCCCCACCACAAACCTGAAGGGATGGAGCATTATCATAAACTGATAAGAAGGAATTCTGATATTCCACACTCACACATCACCAGCATTAGTAAAACACCCTAAAGCATGTCAGATATAGCCTACAACTTAAAAAGGCAACGGGCTATAGCTTCCTTTCTAACCCTCTCTCATCCTACCGACAGGCAGATGTACCGTATATGTTTTTTGTTGTTGTTTTTAATCATTCAATTTTTATGACTTTTAATTGATTTTCTGTTAGTGATTCTGGAAAATACAAAAAAAAGAGCTTTCAATTACACCTATGCAGTTTTAATAAATTGAATTATTTATTCAGTTAATGTTTGCCATGGGGTATTCTGTCAGTCTCTGGGTGCTCTGTCAGTCACTTTGAAGAAGAAAAGCCCCTTCATTGCCTTCATCATCTGCACGGGGAACTTCCTAGACTTAAAATTGTCAGAACACTGACACTCACAGGATCCACCTCAGACAGCTGGGGTTTCCCCTGCTCATACCACACATGAAAAGGAGAGTTAATGCTGCTGCATTGTAAAGCCCAGTCTGAGCAACAATGACCCTCCTGAGAGTGAGCAGAACTCCACCTGGTGATGTGACTTCAAATGTGTTGCCTTTGCCTGACAGGAAAGTAGCAACTGTTTGCTCCTCCTGTCACATGCCAGCATGTCCTGAGCATAGCATCAGGTAAAGTGTGTGCTCCAACTGCCTGCCTAGTGTGTGTTTGGCTTTGGTTATTTTAGTAAGAGCTTGGTTCACATTGCTAGCAATAAGTCAGACTGGGCAGACAGGGCTGCCCTTTGTCATAGATTCTGTTCATAATATTTATGGACAGAATTTGATGGGTAGCCAGTGGTTACGGGGCGGAGGGTCGAGGATCTTGTCTTTGTTTTTCACAGATGACATGGTTCTGTTGGCTTCATCGAGCAATGACCTCCAGCTTGCACCGGGGCAGTTTGCAGCTGAGTATGAAGGGGCCGCACCTCCGAGTCTCCGAGGCCATCGTTCTCAGTCGGAAGAGGATGCAATGCCCACTCTGGAATAGGAACCGGTTGCTGCCCCAAGTGGAGGAGTGCAAATATCTTGCGGTCTTTGTGCGGGGAGAGTGGAGTGGGGGCAGTTCCAGCACAGGCAGTAATGCAGATGCTGTAGCAGTCTGTTGTGGGGAAGAGGGTGCTGAGCACAAAAGTGAAGCTGTCGATTTACAGGTCCTACTCCATGGTCACGAGCCCTAAGTAGTGACGGAGAGAATGAGATCTCGAGTGGCGGAAATGAGCTTCCTCCAGAGGATATCTGGATTCTCCCTTACTGATGAGGGTGAGAAGCGCAGTCATTTTGAAGGAGCTCAGAGTGGAATTGCTACTCCTACAAATTGAAAGGAGACAGTTGAAGTGGTTTAGGCATGTGACCAGGATGCCTCCTGAGCACCTCCTAAGTGAGGTCTTTTAGGTATGTCCTAGGACACCCCAAGAACCAGACCCAGCACACACTGGAGAGACTGCATTTCCAGGCTGGCTCATTGTGTAGTTATTGCAATTATTTTAAATACAATTCAAATGTGTTTACTTATCAAAGGAAGATGAATAAACTTGTAATTAAAATGTTGGGATGGGATGAAAGCTGCATTAAAGGAAATGTTTGATTTTTGTTTGAAAGAACACGCAAATTAATTGCAAATTAGCAATAATAATAATAATCAGCTTATATGCATACATTTTTCTTTAGATTACATTAATAGATAACTAACAATGCTTTGAGAACCACTGAGGTTTGCTATAGTCATTATCTTGCTACTTACAGTGAATTATCCTTGGGATCCCCAGGGACCACAGTTGGTAGTCCATATATGTTAATGCAATAGATGCAACAGATAATTTCTTAGCAGGAGGAAATGTGCAGCCTCTTTGGAGGTAACTTAACTCATCTTCAGACACCTGCAAATTTTTAACTGGAATACAAACAGTATGGCTGTGCTTGATCATGAACATTATGAGCTTCTTCTTCTTCTTCTTCTTTGGAGTCAGTAGAAACCCTTATAGCCAGTGCCGCTCTATACATAGATGTAGCTTTTGAACCATATATATGAGCTTTCAAAAATGAGGTACAATTGAAGTATCTCAAGCAAAGTCCAGAGACATAATTTCTGACATACTGTACAAAACAGGAGAATACATGATTTGATGCTTTTTTTAAACATTTTTTCAAATTTTCTGCAAAATTGCCACAGATGACTCAGATTCAGTCTCATGAGAGTATTTATATTGATTTTCTGAAGCATGTCTATCACCGCCAATCAAAATAGTGGGCAGAAAAGCCTAAAGAAAATGAGATCGTCACTACCAAACTTGATACATGTATTCCATGTACATTGCTACATATGTATTACTATTAGTGCATTTTCCTTAAAAATAAATCTAATTTAATGTCTGGTTATTCCACAGAAAGTCCCAATAGTTTCAAACTGTCCATCTGCCATTTCAAACTGAAGGATGTGACCATGCAATTGGATTTAGAGCTCAGTGTGGCTCATTTAATTTTTGACTCTTTCATATTGATCAGCTGAAAGCTGCAGGCACCCAGTTATTAATATTGAAAATATATGACTTTATCAGCAGGTCATTAAATTGCCTCATTCAGCAATCGAATGTGACTTAAAAGAAATCTATTTAAATAAAAATCCTGGAAAATAGCAATTTAATTCAAGAGAAAAATGAAATCTGTTAATATGTGCAGGTGTGTTGAAGAGTCCAGTAATTTATGCATGTTTTGCAGACTTGAGCAAAAATCACATTTGCAATTCTAAATAATATCCACAGACCGAAAAAGGTGAGGTCTTACGTTTTAACAAAAAAAAAAAAAATCATTATAAATCAGATGAATTCAACCCAAGATTCATGCTCGCAATGTGTTTTAACATTGGGAAATAATTACATTATAATAAGGGTACAAGTGTGAATAGACTCAACAATAGAAAGAACACCTTCAGTTCCATTTTGAGTCCAGCTGCATATTAGAAACAAGGCTGAGGTTTTAATACTGGGTCCTGGCTGTGTGCGCTCAAAATTTCTCCAAATATATATTCAGAAATATCTAATTGTTTTGCATAAATTTATGCTCCTAAAATGTTTTTTGTCAGGTTTTTAAGCAATAAATGGTGCACTCAAGTATATTTCAATAAATTTGAATCTGAACAAGTTTTATCATAAAAGTATTTATCACTATTATTATTAACAGATATTGGGAAATAACTTTGTAATGATAAAATGTAAACACATTGCAGCAAAATAAATGGTCTCTCTTTAGTTTTTTTTAAGTCTCGCTTGTTGTTTTTACAGATTTTATACTTTTCTGGTTCATAAAGTCACAATTTTCTTTATCCTTTATCCTCTGTGAACCTGCCATTGTGAGACATTACAGTAGAATCCCTGTGTCAAGTCATGTTGCGTTGATGGCTGAAAAAATGCCTTGGTTAGAAAAGAAAAAAAAAAGGATATGTGGGCCAGAGTGAGAGTTAAAAAGAAAAAAAAAAACCCACTCCAGTGCCCACATTCCGCCACATTCTGTGGGTTCGAGTGCCACTCAAGTGACGTTCCATTTGGAGCGTTGTAGTGGTCACCAGCATTTACGGCGGGGAGGTTACCTCAACTGTAAAACTGGGTGGGTGTGTTGACCCCGAAATTTCTACGCTGGCCCCGGTTCCTCAGCGTTCAGCCGCTCAACCAGATCAGAAGCAACACCGTCTCCTTCACTCATCTCACAGTAGAGAGCAACTATGGCCATTTCACTCAAGTGCTCATGGTCCACAGAGCAGTGATAAGACAACTTGTTGACGTGTGGCACCTAACTCTATGTGTCATGGTCTAGAGTGTTTTTCATTCTGCGCTTGTCACTGTAGTAGGTAGCCAGTTGCTACACTCGATTGGTTCTCTGACCAGACAGATTGACTAGGCAGACTGAAAGAAAATGGAAAGAGAAAAATCATTGAGAATCACTCACAGCAATTTATGTGGGAATGAGACTTCAGAAAACAGGTTGCTCTAATTTTACCTCGACTCATCTTCTAAACGGTAATGTGATGAATGTGGACCTGCAGGCCACCGTAGACAGGCGGTTGGGTACTATTTTCAGCTGATTCAACTGAAATCTTTCATATTTTTTTATTTTAAAACTCCCACTGTTAATGCACGCCAGTTTTTCTCCACTGGTGTTGCAGTGCTACCTTACAGCTAATGTAAAAAAAACAGATACAGGACAACAGGCATCTAGGCCTTCAGTCCCCATCCACAGGGGGCATCAAATCACTCAGGCTCTTATCTAAATGTTGACATTTGAACCTGCGAGTAATATCTAGAGGAATTATGGGTTTAAGCTGTCCTTAATGGTTGAGCCGGTGGATCGAAATCCGCAGTCATCCTGTAGCAGCAAAATTGCTGCCCCTAGAAACACAGAGGAGTGGAGAGGCTTGATTAATAATATATCCAAAAGGGTAGGTGATATGACAGCAGGAAATTAAACACACTTATACTGGGAATGGAGGGCAGGATGATCATGGCCTAATTAAAGACTTTGAGGAGTAGAGGGCATGATTTCAGGCCATAGATATACTACTTTCTTGCCAACATCAACAATGAGCTAAGGATTATGAGGCACAGCAACTGGGTGTGTTTCCAGGGACCTTGTGCCCTCGTATGACTCTTGTAATGAGTTGCGATTTCTACTGTGGGGTAATTATCACCCTGCACATGTTAACATGATATAAGTGTCTGGAGAAGAGTCAGCTTTGTAGTATTACATGTGTTGGCAATTATTTCACCTCACTCCTACCTCTGTTGGTAAAAAGAAAACAGGGGCACTTGGGTTGTTTTTATAGGCAATGGGCTCATGTTTAATTATGTGTAAGTACCAGCATCTTTCTTACTGCAACATTCTTCTTATTGGACAGCAGCTGTTTAATAGAGATGTCTCACAGATGACAGATACTGTGGTGGACCGGACACTTACTCAGAGAATACACGGGTGCAGTCTATTTAAAAAGAGGAATGAAGGAAAAGGAGAAAAAAGAAACCAAAAAAACTACAACAAACAACACACACACACACACACACACACACACACACACACACACACACACACACACACACACACACACAGCTACTACTACTACTCTCCTTCAGCTTTTAACAGCTGCATCATACATCTCTCCAGGGGGGCCCATGAAAAGGTGGCTCGAGCTACTATTCATCATTGGTGGCATATTTATTTTTATTTACTCTTTCTGGTCCACTATTCAACCATAATTTTATTTGAAACCACACATGTTGTCAAGGTGTGCAATGCCTGTACGTTCAGACGCAGATTATTTGAAACATTTTGAAACGTTTGACCTCATAATCGTTATGGCCTTGTTATTAGGCCATTTCTGCACACACTGATACATATAATGTGTAAAATTGTCAAATCCACTGGAAGAATTTCTTGTACCTGGATTGTAAAGAGATTGTTTCCTGCTTCATGAAACATGAAAGTATTGAATCTGTCCCTGCTGGTGGGATTGATAATGGTTTTGGTTTCATTTTAGTCATCTGTGTGTCAGGTTACACAATGCTAATTATGTGATATTCCAATAACTGTAGATATAGTCTTTCGTTTGTTTCATTTAATACTGAGTGTTTAGTAAATATAGCTTTTCAGATTCCTGCCAATATTCTGGTCATCCCCTTCATTCAGATAAGGCACAGTATGTTATAAGATTTTGCCTATAACACAAATAAATGTATCGCAGATAGCTGCCAAAGATACACTTCAAGGCCGCTCATCATATTATCGTTAAAAAATCTCTATCACTTACTAAGATTTGCTTTGTTTTGTTATGTTATTGTTTTGTTTGTTTGTTTTCCATAGGTGAGAGCCTGCTAACGTGACACTCATTTAGCACACCTTAATTAGCTGTTAAAATCATTTGAAGACTTTCGTATCAAAGCAGACACTGTGCCACTTTGAGGCACAAAATGCACCTTAAACATTAAACAAACAAAACGCGAGGCGATATTTATCTTTTTCATTAAACGCCAGTATCAAATATGTTCCATCCAAGTAGTCTCCTCACTCTCTCTACCTTTTCCCACCTTCACTTTCCCCTTCCATAGATAGTGCATGTAAGGTTGATAAATGGAGCTAATTGTTTTATGGCATGGCTGGCCTGATGCTGGCAGTGCAATCAGGCTGAATGAGGAGGCCTTGGGGAGGCCATTACCCTTCCCATTGTTATAAAGGACAGGAGGACAAGGCTAGGCCGGTGCACTCTGGAGGGACTGGGTCACTGAGACACCCTCTGGCACTGTGCACTGTGGTGGCCTCTGAAACAGACTTGTACATATAGTAGGTGTATATCAACCTCCAGAATTAAATAAAGGTTTGTGCAGCTCAAAATGTCTTACAGTGACTTTTAACAGCATGATCTAACTACAGAATTATAAAAAACACTTTCATTTTAAACATTTAGAATATGAATTTATATTACATTTGTCATTTTTTGCTTTTAAAAAGCTGTCCAATTTGTTATTCTATTGACCATGGATCAAGCAACTTTGTAAAATGTGAAAGAGGTTGCTCATAGCAATGTACCCACTTATAATTACCACCTGTTGTGGTCCCCTCTCATCACCCTCATCAATCTTGTTTCCACCCACAGCAGACAGCTGTTTTCAGCAAAAATAGCTCAAACCACTACTATCTAACTATCGGAGTAGTGGCTGCTGAATACAGACAAGAGCCAAAAGACGAGTGAGCATTTGACTTACACAGCATGTTAATGTCACTGAATCTGATGGATGTGCAAATAAACAGCTTTTTGTTACCAGCAGTGGTTTAATAATTTTAAAATAACAGCTGCACAAGTATACCAAGGGTTTACAGAGAATGGTCAGGAAATGTGAAAATATCTAGTAAGTTATAACACCTTTGAGATGTCAGAGAGGATAATTACTTCAGGCTCATAGGAAAGCAAGACTATCTCAAATAACCACTCATTAAGACCAAAATATGCAGAAAACCATCCCTGAACACACAACACACTGAACCTTGAAGCTGATGTCATCTGAGAACAGGAAACCGAGGCTACAATTTGCTCAGGTTCACCAAAATTGGACAAAAAAAGAGTGGAAATGTTGCCTGGTCTGATGACTCTCCATTTCTGCTGGGAAATCAAATCAGATCTCTGAGAAATGTTTCCTTGTTGAAGCTATGCCAAAAGAATGAAGACAGTTGTGAAGGCAAAAGGTGATCCAACCTGGTAATAGTGAGATGCACCTAATTAAGTGTCTGGTGACTGTATAACTAATGTTAACACTTTGTGCCAGTGCGGGATTAGGGTGCCCTTTACAAAATGAAATGAAACGTAAAGTATGGGTGCGGATATCACTGGGGTGAACAGGCTCGTACAGAGTTCATCATATAATTGCTTCATCCATTTGGCATCTGGAGAGTCCGGAGACCGCAACAATGGTGAGGTGGGTATTATGTGTTAGAGTAATATATACATGAATGGCAGAACTCAAGCTTCTTCTAGAAGAGCATTATAATGAGATTATCAGTACTATTGACTCAGTAGTTTATATAGAGTCAGCGTTTGCACAAAAGTTTGGACACATCTTCTCATTCAAATTCAAATTTGGCTGCATTGCAGATTAATACTGATGTCATCCAAACTATGATGAAATATACATGGAATTATTTAGAAAACAAAAAAAGTGTTAAACCAGAATATGCTTTATGTTGCTCAGATGTCAGCTTGGCACATGTCGGCATTTTCTCAGTCTGCTTTCTGAGTTAAGTTGTTAGAGTTGGTACACAGTTAATAGCCCTATTTGAGTAAACGCAACAGTGCATCATTAGTTTAAGAAATTAATGTCAGTCAGTCTAAAAAAAATTCAAGAACTCTGAACGTGTCTTCAAGTGCAGTCACAAAGAACATACATTAACTAAACTTGCAATGCGTCAATTTTGAATTAAAAGATAATTGCAGTGGTCTCATTTTGTCTTTCTTTCTTTCTTTTTTGCGATAGCCAAAGTATTTTGGAAAGTAAAAATGTCTTTTGTTATTTTAATATTATCAACAAGGACAAATAAATATGCAGTCAAAAACATTACACTCCTAATGTGGGGGGGGGGGCTCTTTGGAATTACTGTGTAAACACATTTCTATCGAGGGTAAAAGTCAGTAGAGCAAAAGTTGTTAACACTGCATGCATCTGTGGTAGCAGGAGGTGGATTACATTAAGAGACGCCCGAGTTCCCATTTATCATTTTTAAGCACATCCTGAATTGGAGCCAAAGAAATTCTGAAGGTAAACATCAGGTTTATAAAAAGTTTATACTGAGACAGAAAAGTTGGCGCGGGGATAAAGAGAGGAAGTGCTAAAGTAAGAATGAAATAGTTCTTTGAATAAATGAGGCCATGGTGAGATTTCTGGCAGTGTAGAATGCGCAGAGCAGCTATTCACCACTTACACACCTCCTCATCACAGTCACCACTTTCTCACTGACTCATATATCATTCATGTGATATTTGATGGAACAAATCAAGTGATGTGGTGCACAAAGATGGGTTTCTTGTGCTTATTTGATTACATGATCTGAAATAATCTTGTTGGGCCCTCTCTGCTGATGTGAGCTATGTAATATGAAATATCTTAAAGGCATTTTAAGCATTTTTTTTATCTCCTTCTTGTCTGGCAGGTTTTTTTTTTATGTAGGAACAATTCATCAGCTTTTTTTGTCTTAAATGCTGCCATTACATTCATGCTGCCAACACTACGTGATTATAGACAAAAACCAGAAATCTAATTATGATAATATCGTCATGATATATGTGATCCTTTTGTTTATCTAATAGACACTGAAGCAAATCTTACTTGTAGCTGTAGCACAAGTGTATGCATATTTGTCAGGATCACTTATCTTAAAAACAACATTATAGCTTCCCAAGTGTGTGTGTGTGTGCATGTGTGCATGAAGCTAAAGGTTATGAACATTAGCTATAATGTTAAACTTGTTCAATCTGAATTATCCTATCTCAGTTCCATTATGTTTACAGTTCCATTTCTCATGCATTTTAGTTTTGTGTTAGCTGACGTTGAGTGTTGCGTCTTCCTGGGCTACTGACGATTCTGCATCAGCACTGACAGTAGTGTGTCGAGTGAAACTCTGCTAACTGTACAAAGTAACTTGAAGTGATGTCTTATTGTTGTCTATCAAGAGTGAGTCACTACTTTGCTACTTCAGTGCTTTAAAAGGTGAATAGAATTTTTCCTACACATCGAGAAAAGACCTTTTAAGAAATCTCTGGCTTCCTTCAGACCAGATTTTTTTTCTCACTTTAAAGAAACCTTGTACATACAATTTTCCTGTTCATGTAATTTTGATTATTTTTTTAAGAACTTTTTTTTTACATTAATTACATACAGATTCTGCCCCATTTTCAAGATGCTAATAGCATGTGTCCAACAGACATATTCTTGCTCTATCCTGTCAGTAGAGTTCAAAACAGCTGTGTGAGATCCAAAAGCCCTGTATGAATAGTAGCTCCACTGTCAAAAAACAGCATCAGTTGGCAGTAACTGAAAATGCTTCTCTTTCAGTTTATAGCCATTCTGATCTGGGGTCAGGTGTTGCATCACCTCAACTGTAAAGAACATGACCCAGAGTCTAGACAAGTCCAGGGACAATGAGGATTTCTGAGTGATTTAACACTTTCATTCCCTAACCCAGACACAGCCATGCTCCTCACTTTATAGTGGAGCTTTGGTCTGAAGGAGTAAAAGTGGTGTCCCTGGAATTTAATTTAATGTCTGCTTTAACCAGTGTCTGTACAAGTGGAAGATCTTGGTTGTTTGATGAAGGGTAAAACACCAACATATCCAAAGGCATGAGAATAAACATTTAGAACAATGAAACACTTTAATCTGTTGTGATTATTTGAGTCTGTGTCAGTGCGTGAGCAGAATGTGAACCAAAGTGCCAACACACTTTTGTCCGGGGCCTGTATTGAAGCATTTCTCACCTGCCGCTTAAGAATTAGAGGAGTGTCATTACTAGTAGAGTGTTTCCCATTGTTCCATTCATCTACTCCTCTTCTTCCTGTATTTTATCATTTCTACTGACATCTGCATCACTGCTGGTTGCAGTTAGTGTGACTATATTGTCTTCTTGAACAGTGATACAACTTCACAAGCATTTAATCCTTAAAAGATCTTCGTGCCCACAGTGTTTTGGTCCCATGTTCTTAGCATTTAACCATGAATCTACACTTTCTGACACACTTGTCTTTTACTGCTGTTCAGAGAGAAAACAATTTTATCCTTCACAGTTTTGGTCACATCCTTATGTGCTCAGAGCTGCTGCACAACACTGTCTTTCCACTAAGTGGAGTGTTGTGGATAAAGCATCACAATGTAAGGCATTACAATAATTTATGATGGTCTGTATTGCACTGCATGTGCACTTATGCAGTATGTTTTTTGACATGAAGCATAAGTCCAGGGCCAGATCATGAGGGCAGCAGCCTAATCAAAGAAGCGCAGACCTCCCTCTCCTCAGCCACCTCCTTCAAGTTATCTGGGGGAACACCCAGGCCAGTCAGAATGCTGTTAAAGTTCAACCCTGAGGCCTCCTCAGGTCATGCCTGGAACACCTCCTCCAAGAGCCACCTGGGAGTCAACTTAGCCAGATGCCTGAACCACCTCAGCTGGCTCCTTTCAATGTGGAGGAGTAGCGGCTCTACTCTGGGCCCCTACTGAATGACTGTACTCTTCACCCTGTCTCTAAGGGAGAGGGCCAGTCACCCTTCAGAGGATGCTCACGTCCACTGCTTGTATCTGGGATCTTGCTCTATTGGTCACAATCCAAAGCTCATGACCATACAGTAAGTGAGGGTAGGGATGTAGTTTGGCCAGTAAGTTGACAGCTTTGTTTTCACACTCAGCGCTCTCTTCAGTATGACAGGCAAGTGCAGCATCATTGCAAGCCACGGCCCCAATTTTTCTCCTATTCCCAGCTCCCCTCACTATTGACCAAAACAATGAGATACTTAAACTCCTCCACTGGGACAGCAACTCGCCCTGACCTGGAGTGGGTACTCTACCCTTTTCTGGCTGAGCAGGAAGTCAGGGTACTGTGTGTACCCAGACTTCCTGGAAACAACAGTCAGGATTCGTGTCCTGGCTTGAAGGTACAGGGAAGCAGCCCTCTTGTTCACCAGTGAAAACGCTGATGTACAGGCAGCGAGCTGAGGGGATACAAAGACACCTACCCCAGCTAGCTGCCTCTCACTGAGGACAATGCCAGACTGAAACAAAGTCCAGCCCCTAACTAGAAGACTGGTTTCAGAGCCCAGGCCATGCATTAAGGTGAGAACTATATCTAGCTGGTATTGCTCAACCTCCTCCATTAGCTCAGTCTCCTTTCCCACCAGAGACATTACGTTCCACATATCCAGCCTTGATAGCCTGTCAAGTTATACTGTAGGTACAACAACAATGAAATTCTGCAGAAAATATCTGTAATATGTTAGTGGGTAGAGGTAATTATTAATGGTTCCTCTCCCTGTAGACTTACAAGGTGGCTGCTCTGACAGACGGATTGCTGTGCTATGCATATCTGTGTCGAAAGCATTGATCTCTGGAATTAATGCTGGCCCCGGGGGAGTTGGTAGCAGTCAAGTAGTGTTTCTTTAATTATATATTTACATCAGGCGACTATTTCAAAAGCTGCTGATTCATCTACTTTGTCTTACCAGTTACTCAGGTGGGAAAATAGTACATTTTTTTCCTAATGACATTCATTTGCAAAATGAAAATTACTGTTACGGCCACCTCACATGTAATTATTCAATTTTATTAATTAATTTTCAAAAGATTTAGAGTCTTGTTGTACAAAACCACATGCAATTTATGGTTGCTGCTGAAAACTCAGCACTATGAAGGCACCAATGAGGCCAAGTCGAATTGCTATTTGATAGTCAGAATGGATGCTGACATACAGTAAACATATGCAAATGTATAAAAACACAAATACAAATGTAAAGCATAATCTTTAAATTACATCTCCTGTATAATCTGTACTCACAGGTAAATCTAGATTATATGCCATATTATCTGCAATAATAAGCATGGCTATACTCTAAACATGCAGCTTCAACAACTTATCAAAGTTACAAATTAAACTTCACAGAAATTGTTTTGTTCCATTCCCATCCTTCATCTCTGCTTTGAGAACCTTGCCGTCCTCACTGGGGAAGACTTGATTTGCTGGTTTTCCATCATGAAATACGTGAGGAGGTGTAAAAGACCTATAAACAGTCTTTTCCTGCTTGGTACCGCCTATTAGATGTGGAGTCAATATTTGATGGGATCTTTGGTTCATTTGATGCACCCACAAAGTTTACACCACAGTCAGATTATTCAGGACTTTGATTCATCACAGCATTCAGGAGTTTCCTATCTATTCAATGTCTTGTCTTGTTATTTATGTATATGAGCACCATTTTGCTATCAGTGTAGAAGGTGGTAGCATCTACAGTATGTACATGTAAAGCTCTGATGATATGAGATCTGCCATCTCTATGACCAACACATCTGTGCAGAGCTCAAGTCTGGGGACTGTGTGTTCAGGCCCGAGTATCGGCTTCGCCTTGCCCATGACAAAGTCAGTATGGACAGTTCCTCTGTATCCTGTGGTAGGCAACTATAGCAATAGCCTTTGTTAAAGCAACAGAAAAGACACATAGTATTCTCCTGGTTTGTGGAACCTCATGATCGAGTTTGCAAAGACATCCTGTCTCCTCTTAAGAAGACTAACAACATTTTTCATAAAGGATTTAATCCCATCATTATAGATGTCCGTGTGGACTAAGTGATTCACCTTAGTGGTGTGGTGACATTCCCACTCATTGAAGACTGCCTGTGACAACATATGCCTTCATGGCGCTGTCATGGTCTTATAACTGTAGACTCTGTTGGGTATCCTGTTGCGCCACCTTTAGGCTTTCAGATACTTTAGCATATTTCTTTACATAATCTTTTGTGAACTCGGCAGGGTTGAATAATGTTGAAATGAATGAATGTTGAAAATCATTGCTTCTAAAGCCTCTCCCTTTGATATGACTGCAACAGTTTCTTTCTCTATTGTCAGCATCTCTATAAAATCTTCCAGCTAATACTAAGCATGCTTGTGCCACTTTGGCATTTGCCTGGCTTATGCAGCTGCCACACATGTAGCCAGTGCAAAGTGAACATGCAGATATCATGAAAGCATAAGACCTTGTCTTCAGTGAAGATAATGTTGACTCAGTGACGCAGGTAAGTGCTATAGAAGCTAATGACCTATAGCTAAGATAAAGATGCATGGTGACAGTTGCCATAGTAGCATTCACTGTATTTTCATGTCTGCAAATTGATGCAAATTCTTCCATTAAGACATTGGAGATAGTTTCTGTTCAATAATGTAGAAAGTGTGAAACTGAATTATTGAAACTAAAATACAAACAATAACAAGTGTAAAGCATAATCTTTACATTATGTTCCAATGTAATCTGTACTCACATCATAGCATAAGCTAAATCCATATTATATGGCACTTCAGTTGCAAGAGCAAGCATGGCTGCACTCTAAACTTGCAATTTCAACAAATTACCAACATTACAAATCAAACGTCACTGATGCTACAAAAAATAAGGATAAAATTAGAGATAAGTACCAAATAAACAGTGTATATATACAGACAACGCCATGGATGACGAAGGATGGAAGGCAGATGCACATAGATTGATGGCAGTCATCTTCAACTTCAACTTCCTTTGAAGCAAGTTATATACATTCAGAACTATTCACAAAATCAATCCCTGGTGGTACGAGAGGTACAGCTGCAGCAACAGCATCAACACATTCACTTAGAAATTTCCCAGACTGTCATTCAGCCTGACCCAACACACCCTGAATTAGTCACAAATGTGTTTCACTCATCATCATTTTTCAACAAGAGTCTGAAGCATTTAAGGCATCTTGCTCGTCGCAAAGCATATCGAAGATATGGCTCTTGTGAGCTAAATTGTAAAATACTGGAGCTATCTGGAATGACTGTAAAGAACAATCCAGATTGGTACAGAGCAAGGGTAACACTCTACAGAGCCTTCCATGGGCGACTGGGAGTGCTGTCATCTGTACAGCTGGTCTGAGTTACTCGCTGTTTCTTCAAATATAGAAAAATACTTAAGTTGTCACAGCTTATGATTAATCTTAGCTTTTTCCCATTTGGACAATCCAAAATTAAATGCCTAAATATGAACTATTTCATGGGAACTGTGATAAGACTACGACACATATTTCTTCTGGTCTTTAGTATATATGATAGTTCATGCAGTATAAGTGCAACAGAAATGCGGCACATGGTTTACCTGTTGAATAATTGATCACAGTGTTTGCTTCTATTAATTGACAGAAGGAAAGGTAATACTGATTCCTGTGAAAGACAATGATCAGTGGCTAAAGATAAGCCCTCTCAGTAATTACTATTGACATTGTTTTAACGGAAATCCATGCAAGAGTTCCTGCAGGGTATTGGTTTGCCTTTTCTCTCAACACTTGTTCAACAGTAGAAAAAAAGAGATGACACCAATTGGAACAAGAGTCACATTTAAAGAAAATTAAAGAAAAGGTGTCATTATACTTTGACCATACTAAGTTTCAATAGAAATTAATTCTAGACCTGCCAGTACAAGTTAGCAAAGAACAGGAATTAAAATGAAATTAAATACAGGTAAAGGGGCCATAAATGTCAAATGTGGAAGATTAAGAGCTACAGATAAAGGTAAGTAATAAATAGCAAGGTATATTCAAAATGATAACAATGCTACTAATAATACTGACACTACAGTACTACTACTGCTACTGATATCTACAATAATTTTCTGTTGCTCTCTATATATATTTTGATTGCTTGAAAAAATCCTGGTTTCTATTCCAGGACATGTCACCACATGGTGTGTGAGAGTCTACAGAATGGGCAACAATTCATTTCCTGTAGTGCCAGTTTGGTATTTTAGTGACTTACTGTGTATTGAAACCAATTCACTTTGCACATGCTCAGAGCAGGTTACCTGCTCAAGTCACCTGTCTTCCATATACACAGTAGAAATCGCCTAGAAGTCAGATTCAAATGGCTCACTGAATTTTATTGAACTTGTAAAATATACATCTTTTGAGTAAGTTGGATATTCTTCAAAATACCAGACAGATTTTGGGGTCTAATGTTGAATTTCGTGGCAATGGCTTTATGCGTCATCCCTGGATTTGCTTCTGCAAATGCTATGATCGCATATTTTTGCTCGTAAGTTTGAAGCTTGTGCTTGACTCCTGCACTTGCCATGATTGTCTCCGGTGAAGTGAACTGATTGACCCAGCGCAACCAATCCAGACATCACGCGACTGTGTAAACACTCACGCGATCGCCACACGTTATTATTGTGTGTTGTATATAAAGAAGCTGATGCATGGAATTTGCGTCGACAACGAATATTGGGGGGAGCTGAGGAGGGCTTTAGAAACTCATAGGACTTATGCAATCACATTTAATTGGAAATCCATTACAATGGGACCAGATTTTCCATCCGAGGAAGGGGAAAAAAAATCCAACTTGCATGATCCGATTTAGGTGGTGACTTTTATTGGAATTAATGTTAGGAAAAATTGGGACCTGCAGGAGCCATCCAACTAGGGCGAAAATGTGATTTGTGTGACTTCGACTAAGGCGATTTCTACTGCATTTTGGTTGACTTGTTTGATGAAGACACTCCTATAACACCTCCCTTAAGGCTACTATTGCACACAGTGTTGAGTGTACTATAGCGATCAATGAGTATTGCGTGGTTTGGATATAGATACAAACCTCTGGTGGACATTTAACATTGACCAAGGGTAATGAGAT
>VOQJ01004976.1:30831-42919 GCA_015052665.1 Apistogramma diplotaenia
CCTTTTGTGGTAATCCCTGCTTGGTTTCTTTATTTATCTCCTTGGACATTCTTAGTTTAGTTGTCTCAGTTCTGTTCTTGGCTATATTATCCACCTCAAGTCTGAGTATCTGTGCTCCCGTGTCTGTTCGGGCTCTCTGCGTTCTGTCCCTGTGGTTGTCTCGTTTCCCCGTTTAGTTGTGTCAAGTTTATCTTGTCTTTCCATTCATTTATGTCTCCTGTGTTTAATCAGTCTCTTCTTCTTTATCTCAGTGTCAAGTTTGTAAATCTTCCCTTTTCTCATCTTCAGTGGTTAGTCCCTGAAGACATAGTCAGTGATTAGTCCCACTGATTGGTTTCCTCCCTCTGATTACCTCTTGTGTATATATTGTTTGTGTTTCTGCTTGCCCTTTGTCATGTTATCTTCTCTCTTTCTAGTTTTGTATGATTCCTAGTTTGTACTTCTGGCTCCAGATGAGCTCTATCTGTCTTTAGTTACCAACAATAAAGCTGAGTACTTTTGAGTTCAATCCTGTCTTCTAGATCCTGCATTGGGATCCTATTTCCATCTGCTACACAGTTGTTCTTGATCAGTTGTCATCAATCATCATGATTTGATTGAAGTGCTCACTTCCAGATTTAATTCAGCGGATTCAACAAAAGAATTGCATTAACTGCATAGGAATTGCAGCTGTTTTTATACACAGCCCCCCTTTGCAGAGGTTGAAATAGAGACATAGAGGAAGGCCAACTCAACAAGTGGCCCCTCACTTCCTGTTCTTGTTACACTGTAGTTTCTTGTGTAGCTTAATCTGTGTTGCTCAGTTATTTTCAGAGTTTTACATTGTGACTTATTTCATACTGTAACCTACACATGCTTTATCAAAAGACAATTTCTCTCGGGAAATTATATTGTTAGCATTCACCTACTGTGATACTAGCAGTATGGCCTGTGGTTCTAACACTACAGTACTTAAATGTAGCTGGTTCATAGGTTGGGAGACTTGGTTTTGTAAATTGGACACTAGCCATATCCCGTTAGTCAGTGCGGGCCAAAGTAGTTCAGCCCCAGCTAGCTGTCCCCAAACAGGTCCTCCTGAGCAGCCAGTACAGTAAATCAGGCCAGCTGGGTGACTGTGAGGAGGAAGTGTAGCCCTAAACAGAAACCCCTGGTACACCACTAAAGGAGTTTTTCCCACTCAACAACACAAACACTAAGGGAAAAAAAAAACTCTTGCCACTGGTGACTCTATTCTTAGACACTAATGATTAAATGCAAAGTGGTGAATAAACAGCGAGTGTGAAAAGAGGTGAGTGAAAAAGACATTTCTCGTAGGCTTGACTATTTTAGTTCATTGTTATCACATTGCTGTAAAAGAATAATAATAATAACATATTTATATAGAGCCTTTCAAGAAATCTGAGGATGCTGTACAAAGTGTGTAAGTTAACAAAAGTAAATAAACAAAAACAAAAGAAGTTGTACAAATACCTGGGTGTTCACATACATAACAAACTGGACTGGACTGACGATACTGTGGCACTGTACAAGAAAGGACAGAGTAGACTTCACCTACTCAGGAAACTCAGGTCATTTGGAGTGCAGGGAGAACTCCTAAGGACTTTTTATGACTGAGTGGTGGCATCAGCCATTTTCTATGGAGTGGTCTGCTGGGGTATCAGCAGACTTAACAAACTCATAAAGAGGGCTGGCTCTGTCTTGGGCTGTCACTTAGACCCTGTGTAGGTGGTGGGACACAAGAGGATGCAAGCAAAACAGGCATTCATACCAAGTAATGACTCCCAACCCATACATGGGACTGTGGCAGCAGTGGGCAGCTCCTTCAGTGAGCGACCGCTTCATCCAAAGTGTCGAAGAGAGCGCTGTTGTATGTCCTTCCTTCCTGCTGTCAGACTTTACAACCAGCACTGATCCACAGCAGACTGTTTACCTTTTTACTCTTTCACCTAAACTAAAGGGCAAATGTTTATGTGCAATTAACAACAAATGTTCATTTTCTATCAGATTTTATACACACATTATGAGACTATCTCATCGTATCTGTTCTCTTTCCTCTCCCATGTACAATGTATGTACAAACATTCATAGTAAAACAGAGTTTGTAGAATTTTCAAAGACAATATTTGGTGTCAACATAATTTGAACTCTTTCAGGAAAGATATGTTGTAATTTGTTTAAGTTTGTCATGCTGACAAATCAAGCTGTTGCCAATCAAACGCTCTCCAGATGATATTGCATGGTGGATCAAAATCTGAGGGTGCATTCATAATTCCATCAATTGTTATAGATCAGCTGACACATCGCTCAGGTGCTGTGTTAGGGCTTTACTTGCTTTTCCAAATTCTTAAAGACATGACTTTAAAGTAGTGTTCAGCTGCTGTAGATACATCTTAGGACTGAACTAAAAATGGGTGAAAAAGCAGCCACTGTCTAAAGAAAGATCTAAAGAGAACTACTGCTCAGGACCACTACAATACTGTATGCATATGGACCTGCCTTTTGAAATTCCTATTTTGTGTTAAACTGATTTGTGCTTGAAACTTTTCTGGTCACAGAGAAATAGGGATTAAAACAAACTCATCAAAGTCAAATCTGAATAAAAAGGATGCAGGGAATGGGGTCAACTGGGGTTTTTAGATCTGCCAGCGAAGCTAAAACTGATTGATAGAAACAGCAAAATAGCCATTATCGATTGAGTGGATTATCAGTTTGCTGATGAATTGAATAGATTATTATCTTTGCCATTACTAGACATTCCCCAATGGCATTGATGACCGCAGTCTCCTTCTTTTATCTATTGTTAAATCTGGTGTCTGTGAGGGAATGCTGCAACAGCATCTCATATAGCTTTTATTCGTGAATCCACAGCAGGCTTCAGTCACAGTCATGCACCTGTGTTCTTGGGGTCACACCCATTCCTGAGTCCACATAAATCTGTTCTACTAAGAGGAAATTTGAACTTTTTTTTAACATCACTAGCTATAAGTCCATGCAGGTATGGAACATGTTTTGTGCACTAACATTTACTTTTTTCCACCCCATTTATTTAGCTCATTTTGACCTAGTAATGCATGCTGCAGATTAATTTCGATTTTGTTGATTTCATTGGCTAAACTATTAACTGTGATTTTGAATTGTGATATCCAAATAGTCATAGTATAACATTTCTTATACTATGACTATTTAATCTATAGAGCACATGCAGTCTTCTGCTGTACTTAAGATGACAACAAGAATGGTAAGGACTAAAGCACTGCAAGCAAGCATGCTTGGCATGTGCAGTATGATCAATGCCATTGATTTTAATTGTCTCAAAGGAGCAGCTAGTATGCCTTCAGGCATCTTTTGTTTTGTAAGATGCTGGTAGTGTCTGAGTCACAGTCCAGATATGCAGCTACAGTTCTGTGACTGAAAGTATGTAACTGCAGGACTGCAGAGTTAACCACTTAAGAGAATTCAGCTTTGAACAGAGGATGTAAGATAAAAACAATATGATGTTTATTTGTTTGTTTACTTCCAGGGCTCTGTCCAAAGTCTGTCTAATATCACAGTTAAATGAATACTAGTGTGATCTGTTGAACTGGGACTATACTCAACTGGTATGTTACATGACAGTGCACTGTAGTGCATTACGCTAATAGGAAACTGTTACACAACAATGTCTGGAGGGCTGTCATTCTGAATCTGGCTACTTTAGAAAAAATCTCACTTTCTTCCAAGACACAAATGAGCAGCTGGTAAACTACCTCTTTCAGAGCCATTGCATTGGACAAGGATGCTGTACTGTTGAAGGGAGAAAATTCCCTCTGAGGATGGGTCTTTAGGGCATTTTCTGCACCTGCTTGCTTTCTTGGAGAAAAAAGAATGACAGATTAGCCAAACCTCTTGCAGCACACTGGGGAAAAGTATAGCCCATTGCCTTTGAAATCAATGAATGAAGGTGAGTCACTCCACTTGATATATGCAGGCTTTTCTTGCCTGGCCAGTCCACATAGATGCATCCTTCACTGGATATTAAATAAAACTTATTTAACACACAGGAAGTCCAAGATTAATCAGCATGGCGGAGTGAGTGGTTTGTATATAGACTCACTCTTCCTTTTGACTGCCTGCACTTTTGACAGCTGTGTTTTTAGTAAATGGCAAATGGACCAGTACTTATATAGTGCCTTTCTACTCAATTTGAGCATTCAAAGTGCTTTCTACTACAAGTCTCATTCATCCAAACACACACACATTCAAGCATCACTTTTATTTGAGCCCACACGCCAGTGAATGCATCAGGGGCAACTTTGGGTTCAGTATCTTGCCCAAGGATACTTCAACATGTGGACTGGATGGGGTTTCTAGTTTCCTTGATGTTGTACTAGTGACAGAGAACAATTAGTGGCGTAATCATGAGAGTGGGTGGGGTGGGTGGGGGGTAAAAAATGAAAACACAATTCAAAATCAGCAGTAATTAATTTTGATAAAGCATCTCAAACCAAATTGACTGTGGAAGTGGTCAGAAAATCTGTGGTTTAATTTTAGAGGAGGGGAATAATTGGTTGTTGGCTATCAGTGCTGCTGACACTTGCTTGAATTCGTTTTGTAACAACTGCCTCTCAAAATGATTTACTCTTAAATTGGTCTTTCTGTGAAATAGAATGGCAAGTATGCAAAAATCAAAGCTGAACAAGCCAGAACAACATAAAAAGAGATTAAAATAAAACAACTTCATATTTATAGAAGCGGAAAGTTAGGAGAACTAGAGATATAGAAGCATTTTTTGGGTACAGTATATTTGACAATGTGAAGAAGTGCACCCTGTGACCTGTATCCCCCACCTTTCAAATCCCATCTGCCTCAATGAAATCAGGTGTCAAAGTTTGCAGAGGATGTAGTGAAAACAAGCCAAACTCAATAACGGCTGCAGTTGTCACAGCTATTGAGAAGGCCAATAAAATAAGCTCATAAACAAGAGCGAGTTGAGTGAGTTTGTGGACAGCAGAGCATAGACATTTTTACAGTGGCATTTGTCCAAGAGACTTTAAAAGAATAAACCTGCAGAAGATTTGAAGTAGTAAATATCTGTCATGTGTAGAAGGAGCTTCAGTATTACAGAATACAGAAAGATTTATGTATGTGTGTATTTATTTATTTATCACAGTAATGTAACCTGACAACGCAAAATACTGGAGCCTCAGAATGCCTGGCAATAAACTGTGATGCTTTGCAATATTACTGAAATTAAAATGAATTACTTTCTTTAACTGTACAAAGAAAGACAAATTGTCTTTGCTCATAGAAATGTCTGCAGCTAAGATTTAATAACAATGTGCTTTTTTTTTTTAATCAAGTGTTCCAGTAGTTCAGAAACAAAATTTCTAAATTTTACCAAATTGTTAGGGTTAGGGACTACAATGCAGTCCTGAGATTCCTTCTCAGATACCTCAACCCCCATTGCTGCCTGCAAATAACATCATGCATCATGTTTTTCTTGAAATTGTGAAAAGCCAGGAAAGATTGTTACAGCGTTTAAGTATCCTTCACAACACTTTGGACAAACAACTAATCGCATATGAAACATTTAAATTGTAAGTAATATTTTGACACTTATATGTTCTCATTCTCACATATACAGTACCGATGTGTCCAAACCTTTGACTGATACTGTATTACAATCTGTAAAAAATAAAATTCTCATCAAACTGTATGTGGCAGTGTTAGAATTGTCGGGTCTTCACCTTATAATAAAAGGCGCCTTGAGGCAAATATTTGTTGTGATTTGGCGCTGTATAAATAAAACTGAATTGAATTGTACTGTATGCCACTATAGCAGTAGCATCATATATATAGTAGGTTCACTAGGAATCACATAAATTGTACTGTATAAATGTACTGACAAGGATATGGTAATGATTGGATATGAATACAAGGATATGAATGCTTGTTTTTTCCAGTTACTGTTGTGATAATTTATAGCATTGGCTGCCCTTCAGTTCTATACATCAATAAAGTAAGAAAAGATAATGTTTTGAGTCAAAACACTCAAACACTATAACTTTATACTTATTCACAAATTAGAGTATTCAACCTGAGTTGTGCAGTTAATTGTTGGATAGGATCGGGGGTTGGACTGTTTAGCCACTAGTCTGCTTTCAGCAGTAAAAGAAGGTTGGGGATGCTGAGAAGGAGGCAGAGGATGACACCAGAAGACCATAACGAGTTGTGTCTTCCCCATTAATCAATGCCTTCCACACGATTTGCTGTCTGTGAATTGGGACTGA
Organism: Apistogramma diplotaenia; assembly: GCA_015052665.1. Taxonomy (NCBI): domain Eukaryota; kingdom Metazoa; phylum Chordata; class Actinopteri; order Cichliformes; family Cichlidae; genus Apistogramma; species Apistogramma diplotaenia. Next base: position 37,101 of record VOQJ01004976.1, read on the forward strand.
CCTGTCTCAGGGGTCACTTGCCAATTTTCAGCTGTAGTCAGCTCGTATAGCGCTGAGCTGTGTGCTTATGCCCAGTGTTCCTTTTGAGTGATTCAATCTTGAAGATCCTGGATGCTGCATTCCTCTCTGTGAGTCTGATATTCTCACAAGAGACACTCAAACACCGCAGCACTGGGAATCTAAACAGGTTTTTACCACTGTTAATGGTGGCTGGATAGGGATTGGATAGTTGTCTGTGTCTTTTATGCTTCTGATCATTCATGTGTACACAAAATGTTTAAGAAAACTCCACCATACTAGTATATCACGTAGCCTTAAAGAGTTTTCCACTAAAGGTCTGCTAAAAATCAGTAGGATGGAGTGTTACTGAGGAAATTTGTGGTTGCATCAGCATGTTTTGGAAACAACTGGAATCTCAAATGTTTCATGTTCTCACTTCATCAGACACAAAAAAGTTCCATATTCCCTAAAACATAATTTAGCTGTAACTACTAAATTCTTTAGACTTTCCAGCCTCCACTGGAACTTTCCTTTTCCTTCTGCTGATGCTCTATAGCCACCCTTTGTACTCTTGGAAAACCAAGAGCTAGGCAACACACAACATAATGAAAGCCATTGACAAGTCTGTGATTATTTCATGCTTTGTACATTATTTGACAGTTATAAATTTTACCAGATCCCTAAATTTCAACATGTTAAAGTTAATGAGTTTGTGTGCTCCCAATATCCAACGTCATTAACTATCCTTTTTGCTCTTTTTTGGCTATCATAGTATGATTAGAATTTTCGGCAGTGCACCACAAAAGTGAATTTGGATGTAAAGTAAACTAGCATTATTCTTTAACAGCAATATAGAATATATAATTCATATTCTATACTGTTGAAATTCAAGCAGAAAAAAGGCTTTAAGTAAAATTACAGTCAGAAAGACATTTTTCTAGCTATGGTGCTGGATCTTCTTTTAATGCTCCAAATCTTTTTAACTGATGAAATTTCTGGACTGCCATTTCAGCACCTGGATACCTCTAGTACTGTCTTGCTGCTGCTGAACAAACCCACCAGTCAAACAACTGCAATAAAATGCTCAAATAATTTAGTTTAACAGCAAACAGAGTTGGAAAACTACTGGGGTGGCAGACTCCAGTCTAAGTGGATTCTGGGAACTGGAACGTTGTCTGTGAAGAGAGGGAGAGATGACAGTTACTTGACGGCTAGGTCAGGTGAGGCACAGAGGATTGAAACCTTACACAGAGTACTGGTGAGATGAGCAGGTAAATTGCTCCCCAAGACAAGTGAAAGGTTCAAAGGCACAGCTGAAGCTCGGTGGAGTAGTGGGACATTTGAGGGAAGATCTGAAGGAGGGAAAAGATGAATTTACTCCAGATTTCTGGAAGTGTTCCTGAGCCTGTGCAGTGCTCTCCACGAGGGAATCATACCTGTTTTTAGTGCAGTGCTGCTTGAGGGCCCAAAGATTATCAGCATTCAGTGTTGATTTTCAGCCTTGTCCTTTGCGCACAGAGATTTCTTCAGATTTTTGGAATCCTTTAATGACATTTTGTGTAGTGGATGAAAAACCTCTGAGAAACTCTACTGCACCTCTCTAAGATTCCTCTTGTACCTCAAGTTACTGAGGTGCTGCCAGCTATTTCTTTTTAGTACCACATACTTTCCCAGTGCCAGTTGCTATCCTTAAAGAAATAGATTTTAGTATGCTTCTAACTTACCAAAAAAGATATGAGTCAAAATGAAAAAAATAAAATAAATATATATATAAATTTAACCTGTTAAAAGTAGATATTCCTGGAGCAAAAATACGTCTCTCTCCAGTCGCACAAAAGCATTTTGACTGGAAATTACAGACTTAAACCCACAAACTACTACAACTGGACATACATGTAAATTATAATTTCTGTTAGTGAAGATATGAACATGAAAAGCAATAATGTTTTTTTTTTAATTAAATCAAGTCTAACACTGTGGCAAAAGGCTGTCTAAATGAAAAATATTACCCAAAACAATCTGAAAGCACTGCAAACAAAACAGTAGATCTGACTACATATTCATGTTTCAAACAAAGTTTGCCACAGTCACTTGCTTAGATTAACAGCCTGTTAGCATATCTCATATGGGGTGCACTAGGTTGCTTTACCCTTTCTATCTTGCTGATATTTACCACCTAAAGTGAAGAGAAGTACAAGCAGAAATAAATATAGAAAGGTCATTTATATCACATATAAACAAAATGTCAATTACATGATAAAAAAGCCAAAGCAACTGCTTAAATGCAATGTTTGTGTTTATTAAAATCATAACTGATTTAGTACTTCTTGACTTACTTCCCCTGGTACTATGTAGAAAAGTGGCATTAGTGAGCATCTCTTTATTAGCTCTAGTAAGCCCTTACATCTTCCAATGATATTCATTTCAGGGTATTGTGGTTATGATGCAGAAACACTGCCTCTGTGGGCACCGTGCCCTCTGTTCCAGTTGGTGTTGGTCATTTATTTTAGTGTATCTTTTGAGGACAGTTTCAAGCTCCCCTTTTGCACACCCTCCTACCTCTCCCTGTACTGTGTAAGCAACAGAATCCAACAAAAACATTAAAGTGAAACTTGCTACATCATGCTGACTCCCTCAGGAGCACGGAGCTTATTGTCTGGGCTAGTAGTGTTACTCGTTGGTCACAGCTTTGGTCCTCTGAGCTGCTGCCTCTATTCATTGTATTTTCTGAGCAGGTGGACCATGGGACATAAAGATGCTCTGACACCATTTTAAAGCTGTCACTGTTCTATAAATACACTAACCCTTTAATATTATCTGTGCTTATGTGTATTGTGAGAAATCATTATACAGTATGTTCCAACCGATGACCTTTTGTTTTTGTATTACAGAGTTTGCACAGATAAAGAAAAGGGTATGGGAGGTAGCAATCTGATACACTGTAGTGCACAGTGTTTAGCTAATATCTTTTAGATAAATATAGTTTATACAGTGGATACAGCCTTTTTGAGCTTGTGGTGTGCGGACATTTTTTTCTTTATTGTTTTTTTTCTTGCTCCTGCACCCCTTTGAGTTTTTGGATGTGTGTCTCCTTCCTATTTTTTTTGGACAGACAGAATATCAGCAAAATCACATTACATAAACGTTATAAATAAAATTTTAATGGTATTTAGTGATTATTTTGAGTCATCTGATGCGCAAGCAAAAATTGGCTTAGATGGAGAAATTCGTCTTGGCATGCACAGTGGTAAGACATTTCTTGTAGTTGGTCACTGGGTCCTTGGTGGTCATTGTATCGTTCTTCCATTTCTGAATAATCATGCCAACAGCTGTTACCTTCTCACCAAGCTTTTTCATGATGGTTGTGATAGTGGTTAGAACGGACAAAATAGATTCTGTGGACTGATGTGCTTTATACACATAATGATTATCTGTGTATGGACAAACAGTTAATCTATGGGAGCCAGAATTCTGGCCTGGTTTTAGGGGATCAAATAGTTTTCACTCAATGACATTCAAATCAGTTTGTAACTTATATTATTCATTTTTTCTGGATTTTTTTTGGTTGATATTCTGTGTCTCTCCATTGAAATGAAACTACCATACAAAATAGAGAATGTTCACTTATTTATAAGTAAACAAATTTACAAATTCAGCAGAAGATCAAATAATTATTCTCCCCACACTATGTATCCGAAGAAATCGTGTTATCTATGCAACACTGCACATAGACAGGATTTGCAGGCCAATGTTCTGTAATAATACACATTTTCTAGTGCCAAAATGCCTCATTCAGGCTTGTTGCTAACTCTCAACACAAATCAATGAAAGAAATCAATGAGGTTCATCAAGTTGAAATCCCATGGGATTAACTGTAGCTGGTTGGTCACCAAGAAAACAAAAACACATACTCAAGCTACTCTATCACTGTAACTGAACACAAGTGATATAAAAGCACAGTGGTCACTAATGCAATTTGCTGTATCGCAGAAGACAAATTTTTATTTTTATCCACTGATTTAAATTCACGTGTTCTTGAGTGTCTCTTATTAAATCCTCCAACTTTAACAAGGAATTAATTTATCACATTGCATTTACTGTATATATAATGAAATCCTAAGTAAAGAACCAGTCAGTACATGTAAATTGAAACTCAAATGATGTTAACTAACTACAAAGTACATAAAAACAACAAACACAAAGTGCATTCATCCTTGAAGCAGCACATGAGAGGTAATGAATTTTAAATTTAACACCAGTGATGACCTGAAACAGTCACTTCATTAGGTACACCTGTTCAGCTGTTCCATAACAGAAATATCTGACCTGCTATTTACATAGCAACAACATGGTCAGTCTGTCAGAGACATGGTACCTTAGAAAACATTGAACCTACTGGGTACTGTCTCTAGAGATTGCAGCTAAGAAGATATTTTTGGCTGCTTCCTTGCCACAAGGGTTGCCACTGCAGGCAGCTCTTCACGTTTTGATTTTGGCAGAGTTTTATGCAGTGTACCATTCCTGATGTAACCCCAAAAGGGATTTGTGTCTCCAGCTCAGAGGAGAATGGTCAGACTGTTTCTAACTGACAGGAAGACAACAAATAACTGTGTGTTTCTCTGTAATTATTGTAGCATCTTTACCTTACAATATAAAACACCTTGAGGCGAATTGAAATGAAATGATCAATCACTGGTTACAACCAAGTAAGGAATAAGAGCATCTCTGAACACACAATAAATGTAACTTTAAAGCAAATGGGCTGCAGCAGAAGACCGCACTGGCTGCCACTCCTTTAAGCTAAGAACAGGAAAGTGAGGCCACAGCTCCCAACTGCTCACCAAGATTGGACAACAGAAAATTGAAAAAATGTTGCCTAGTCTGATGAATCTTGATTTCTGCTGCTACACTGAGATGGTAGGGCTTTAAACAAGATGAAGACATGGATGTATCCTGTCTTGTACCGATGGTTCAGGCTGGTGGTGGTGTTGTTATAATATGGGGAATATTTTCTTTGCACACTTTGGTTCCCTTAGTACCAACTGAAATGCCACACATAACCAAATATTCTTGGTCTCCATGTTCACCTTTTACTTTCTTAAAAATAACAGTAGGTTCACTGAACTCAGATGGGCTCCACAGTCAGCAGATCTCAGTATGAAGTATGTTTTGTTAGAATTCACACCAGATGAAAGGGCCTGGATGACTCACCGTGTAAAAAGGAAAATAATGACAGACGAGGCAGAGAATGTTATAAATGGAAGTTCATAAATTGAGCTGAACTTGTTTAAATCACTGTCATCTATTTTGCATACTAGGAATAATAACCTGCATGTGACAGTATTATCAAGATCACTTACAAATGATACCAAGTAAGACAGTAATTAAAAGGATTTTTAAAGCCATACTTTGACACCTTGGTTTTAGTAATAAAACTTCTCCATGTCTATTTCCATATGATACGATTATTAAAGATTTAAATTTAAAAATGTAGTATTTTGTTGTACAAAAAACAGAAACACTGCTGCCTGTCATTTTATATGTCATATATTGCCCTTGTTTGATTCTTGTTTAATGCTTCAACCATATAGTGACATATCAGCTACACATTAGTAAACTGAATATATGTGTGTTCCTCAACACCTGACGTGGACCTTGTTAATCTGGTCGATGTCCGAGGCTTGGGTAGAGTGTGTGTGTGTGTGTGTGTGTGTGTGTGTGTGTGTGTGTGTGTGTGTGTGTGTGTGTGTGGGGGGGGGGGTATAACATTCTACCACAGAAATAAGAAAAAGCTCAAATATTCTAACATTTTGAGGCTT
>VOQJ01004976.1:50472-61018 GCA_015052665.1 Apistogramma diplotaenia
TTTAGAAGACAATTAAATTCCACCGATGGATACAAGGGTGTCTACTGGGCTGGCCCCTGACACGCTCGGTGACCCCACTCCACAGCCCGTACCCTTTTTTTAAGCGCTATCTGTTACTGCTCAATTTATTTTAGAAGGCGGATCAAGACCCCATTACCACAGTCACTTTGTGCTTCCAGGCCTTTTTTTATCGGCAGCATAATGACACAGATACATTATCAAAGTTAATCAGAGCCAAATGAAGAAAAGTAGTGGAGTGAGACTGCGGGAATGCACCTTACCCCCTCAACTCACACCCTCCCCCTGCACTGCTGTCGGGGCCGCGTTAGCGTTTTCAAACTTTTTCTCTACTTTTTTCTACTCCTCTTATTTCATTTTGTACCCCCCACCCCCCCACCCCTCCCCCCATTTATTTTCTTTCTCTCCATTTGAATCCAAATGTTATGGTATCTCCTTACTCGCCCTCATCTTTTTTGTGTGTCTCGTCTCTCTCTTACTCTCTCCTCAACATCTTTACCTCGTCTCTTCCTCGGGGATTGCCTGTTTGATATTCTGCTTGTGTGGTGGGCTAGCAGGATGGATTAGAGCATGGACAGCCCCCACAAACCACCCTGATCTACAGGACAGCGTTTCAATCACTTCTCCAGTGCTGTTCCACCTATATAAATATACCTACAGGGAGAGAGGCCACAGAAGCAAAAAGAAAAAAAAATAATTGAGAGGGATAAAAACAAACAGGAAAGGACAAATGTAGAATTTTATAAAGTACTACTGTTGCTGTGCAAACAGGGTGAAATATGTCAGAACCTTAGAGGTGCATTTCGACTTCCAGGACATCTCAGCTTTAAAAAAAAAAAAATGTGTCGGTACCACACACACCCAAACCAGAAAGAGAAAGAACAATGCTTCATTTGCACCTATTATGGCTTGGAGCAGTCTGCTCCACAATGGTCGGCCTGCATACATGTCCCTTCAGCTTTGCTTGGAAGGTGCAAGTTTGTTTTTCCTCTCTGTGTTTCTGCTTTGCACTTTCAGGGTACTTTTGTTGTATCTTGATACTCATGAGCTTTCACATATAGTGGAACATTGCAAATGCTTTGCTTTATTGGATCAATAGAGTGATCTTCTGGGGCTGGCATTAGCAGACATTATAAAAAGGTTCAAACTGAGAGTGTTCAGAGCATCGCACTCTTGTTTGGTATTAGGAGAGTATTGATCCATTGCAGCTCATCAACCTGTTTTATTGCAAAAGTGACACTTGAACAGTGATCACCTTCAGAGGTTGAGATAATACAATAATGTGCAACTTTTGTAGCTTAACAAAATCACTAATAATTGATGCTGCCAAAAGCCAGGTTGGTAATGTGTTACTTTATCCGTGTATAATTATAGAGAATTACAGAGGAACTGAGTTGTTTATTATAATTCATCAAAACATCTATTGCAACTTTATAAAACTGTAAGCTGAGGCTTGAAACTTGAGACAGAATTCTTGCTATTAATCACAGGATGACTCATTTATAGTAAATGAGTTTGCATTGTTGGGAAAATAGTACACATTTAAGCTTGATCTGAACATTTCCTGTAATTTGGCTTTCTGTCTGCTTTGTACTCTGCTCAACTTAAAGCTGAGATTTTTTTTCATATGTAACACCCATTAGTTGCACCAACAAGGGAAACCTTGATATTTTTCTTTGTTCAGGAAAAAAGTTATATGTTCGAACTTACTTGAAGTTCCGGGTTTTTTGCATTGCATTTATGCTCATGGTGGAAGTGACGTAAGGTTTTTTTTTTTTTCCCCGCTTTTCCTCTGATTGCAATCAAGCTGATTAGAGCACACACCCGACAGGGAAGAAGAGCGTTCACTCATTCACTGTCAGCTGATTTCAGAACAAATAGAGGATTTATCGCATGTGTTCCAAGTGTTGTTGAAGACTTCATTCTGGAAGTGAGCCATCTTTTGACAGGATTGTCTTGTCAGATTTGGTATATTTTGTCGAGTGAAGAACTGTGTGGATGTTTTTTTTTATATATAGAGTTGAGTCGAAATGCTAAACGTCGCTGTTTTAGCTATATGCTATTTGTTCTTGAACTATACATATGATTGTTTGTGTGTATGTGTTAGAAAAGGGTTGGGAAGGGAAGGAAAAAAATAATCGGAGCCAGATTTATTGATGTATGTTTAAATTGAGTAGTTGTTCAGATTTTTTTTCTGCTCTGTTGAATTCTCCTTTGTGTGAACCCAGCTGCTGCTGTGTCATAAGACATGTAACACTGTTATGAGAGTTATGCTTTAAAGCTGCGTGTATAGCATAATGTGGATTTTCTTTTAAGAAAAGATCTATCAATTACTGCTTTATGCAGGTTGGTTTTTTTCCCGCCCTCGAGCTGGGTGGATGATTTTTTGGAGATGGCGAGCCAGAGGACGTGATTCGCGAGTGAAAAGGCAGGACACGGAGTTGCATGCGAGGAGAGTGACGCCGACAGCTGTTGTGGTGTTCGTCGGAGGAGAGGAACGTTCATCTCGGCATTTCAGATAAGAAAGGAAAGACTTGAAGACTCCAACTACCCGTAGAGGAAAAAAAAACTTTCTTCGTATAGAGAGACATTTATTTTATTTTATTTTTCTTTTTGGGTTCTTTTCAAAGGCTTGCAGATTTATATGTTTCCTTTAGGGTGGAAAACCCAGTCGTCACAACAAGATCTTTTGTTTATTTTCTCAAACTGCTAAATGTGTTGTTTTTTCCCTCTAAACTCTTGTCCACAGCTTCTTTGTCCTCCCTGAGAGTCCTTACATTATTCTGACCTGTCCAAATGAGAGAGAAGTTTTTTCCTCATCCTGGTCTTGTGGGTTATTAGGGTGAAAGTGTTACACATATAATAATACTTTGGTCGAAGATGACAACAAATAAAAAAAAACAAGTTGTTACATGTTGTTTAGACACTAAACAAAGGCACATGTGCAAAAGTGCAATTGTTATTTACGTTTTTATGAAGTCTGTACAATCTAGAGCACATTCTGCAGTATAAAGCTGGAATAAGCTGTTGATCTGAGGTGACGTAGAAGGATTTGGAAGTCCTCTTCCGTATTGTATCCACTTTGCACAGTGTATCAATACCAGTGGCAGCAAAACAGCCCCAGAGGAGGATACTAACAACATGCTTTACAGTTGGTGCAGTGTTCTTAGGTTTGAAAGCGTCACCTTTATTCCTATTCTCCAGATAGCATCCGGCTTGTCCATCTGGGGAGCTTTAAATTTTTATGGAAAAATGCCTTTTCAGGAATCTGTACCTGGTGATTTCCTGGTTTACTTTAGCAAATGATTTAGGCCCCAGTAACATAGACCTAAATGCTGGTCAGTAACTCTCAGCAATGATGGCAAATGTGACCGGTTGGCGACAGGTGCTGGGTGAAATTGAATTGAACTGAATTGAATTTTACTTCACGGTTTCAGACAAATTAGTACAAATAGCATGCTGTTTTCAGCAAGCTATGACACTTTGTTTTTTTGTTTTTTTACATCTAGTTTTATGGTGTTATATAACAAGAACTAAAAAAGTGGACAGCAGCAGTTTGGTCATTTGCAATGGCGTGCATCTGGAAAGGTTTTTAGTTCTCCTTGGTGATGGACTACTGACCCCTCCAGGGTTTTCACAACCTCTCGTCCTACAGTACATCTTGAATAAACTACAGGCCCCGCCCCTGATCAAGATGCAACATTCAGATCTGACACAGTATCATTCACACCACTGCATCCTCTATTTTACTGTAAGCATAATAGCATTAGACTGGCTATTTCACTTGCCTTAAAATCTGTCAAATATAATTTTTTTTCTTGTCCATCAGATGTGATGTGATATTCAGGAGCTGATATTTAAAAGCTAGTTACGTTGTCATACATCTTTAACAGCTTAGGCATTGAATCATAGTATAAACATATATTTATACTTGAGTGCCTAAACATATATTTATGCTTGAGGACCTGTCTCCACTCAAAGGAAATAATGTACATTAAAATTCTGAAGAGGATAATAAAGTCACTTTTCCTCTCATAATTTACCCTCCCATCTTCTGCCATTACTGTCATCAGACGGGCCCTACCTGACTTTGATAATGCATGAACACGTCCTGTGCAGAAGAAAGTCGGTCAGTGATATGGAGAGGTTCAGCACTCCCCCAGTGTCAGTCACTGATTGATGTTCAAAGAATGATCCAAAAACCCATAACCACCTTCCTTCACAGCCAGAGGCATCTCATCCCCCTTTATAAAAGTCAAATTTGTAATAATATTAAATAATAATTCTATGCACTTATGTTTAAATGTCTCTAATGTGAAATGAAGTGCGAAAAATGCATTTGCTTGTATTTTTTGTTGTATGAGACTTCATTGATGTTCTAAATTATCAAGGTACAAAGCATACTAGTAAATATTTTTTATAACATGCTTTATTTTATATACAAACCAAAATGAGCTAATCAGAGTTGGTTTTGTGTCATGTACATCAAGGTAATTGTTCGTCTTTTCATTTCCTTTTCTGAGCTGACCTTCACGTGCAAACAGAGATCCATTTGTGTTTCCTTTGTGGTTGAGATTACAAAAAGTATGTTATGGATAAATGAAATGCCCCTGTCAACAATCCTATTTTTACATGGGTGGTCGTTTCGATAAAAATGTCATTGCCTCTGTTCATTTTCTCTGATGTTTCTCTTGAACTTTACACACTTGACTTAATCTGTCCATGAAATATGAATTATCTTCACTGGCTTCACAAGAACTTCAGTAGCTACATGTTCATGTGACTGCTCACAGAAATATGCTTGGCAGAACACCAGAAATGCTTCTTTTTTCTTCTTCCTATGAGAAATATGTGCCTCAATCATTTGAAAACAACTAGACTTTCTGAGCTTATCAAGCGCACAAAAGTTTTATATAATTCACCAGTTCCAAATGATTACTTGCAGTTTGTGCATTGTATTCAACAAAAAGCAACAAGTCTGTTATTTAGCCCCAGCATATAACTGTGAAAAATATAAATTAAAAATAGGGCTGCTTCTATTGATGGAATAAATGGAAAGTCACTTAGAAGAAGATGATGAGAATGCTGGTGTATCCCCTGAGAAGGTAGCTGGAACAAATGGCTACAGCAGATATGGGCTAAGAAGTCTTCTTAAGATTGACACAGGTAAGTGGTAATGTGAAAGCAGGGTTGCCGTGTCAATTAAGGTGTATTGAGGACTGCTGTCTGTCTGCAAGAAACTCATTAACACCAAGGTCAGTTTCATCAGGCCCCCAAGCTGTCATTATTCTCATATTACCAGCAAGGTGGGAAATAAAAAGGTGTATTGGGCATGTATTTGTAAACCTAAGACTTGCATGCAAAGTCTGTGTTATTGATGCAAATGCATACAGTACATAAAAGATATGAGAAGCATTGCCATTCAAACCACCATTGCCCCTCTTCCACATGTCTACATACACTCAACAAACAAATGTGTACATTTTTTAAAAGCTGTTTCTCAAGAGGTAGCAGATACTTGTTAAAATGAATATTGCACTAATATTAATGCAAAACTGTTTTATCACTGACTGCACATTGCTCCATGAGGCTTAAGTGGCTGAATAACAAGCTTTACCTTTGCAAAACATTTTCTCATATAAATCTATGCAATGTAACTTTCAAGTTTCTTGCAAGACTTTTCTCATGATTATCTTCAATTAATTTCATGTACATCCATCCATTCTCCTCTGCTTATCTGGGGCCAGGTGATGAGGGCAGCAGCCTAAGCAGAGAAGCCCAGACCTCCCTCTCCCCAGCCACCTCCACCAGCTCATCCAGAGGGACCCCAATGCGTTCCCAGGTCAGCTGAGAGATATACTGTAATCTCTCCAGCATGTCCTGTACCATGGTCTCAGACTTAGAGGTGCTGATTCTCATCCCAGCTGCTTCACACTCGGCCCTGTGCTGTTCCACCTGATGAAGCCTACAGGACCGCATCATCTGCAAACAGCAGACATGAGATTCTGAGGCCACCAAGGCAGAAGCCACCTGCCACATTGATAAGCCTAGAAATTCTGTCCATAAAAATTATGAAAATCATCTGTGACAAAGGGCAGCCCTGGCAGAGTCCAACACCCACAGGAAACGAGTCTGACTTATTGCATCAAGCTCTCGCTGCGGTTGTACAGGGACTGAATGGCCCGCAGTGACGGGCCAGACACCCCATACTCCCACAGCACTTCCCACGTCCCGAGGTACATGGTCGAATGCATTCTCCAAGTCCACAAAGCACATGTAGACTGGATGTGCAAATTCCCACACTCGAGAGGAGAGAGGATGAAGACCTGGTCCAGCGTTCCATGACCAGGACGAAACCGCATTGCTCCTCCTGAATCCGAGGTTTGACTATCGGATGGACCCTCCTTTCCAGCACCGTGGCACAGACCTTACGGGGGAGGCTGAGGAGTGTGATTCCTCAATAGTTGGAGCACACCCTTCAGTCTCCCTTCTTAAAGATGGAGACCACCGCCCCGGTCTGCCAATCCAGCGGCACTGCCCCAGATCTCCATGCGATGTTGCAAAGGCATGTCAACCAAGACAGCCCTACAACATCCAGAGCCTTCAGGAACTTGGGGTGAATCTCATCCACCCCAGGGGCCCTGCTACCAAGGAGTTGTCCACCTCAGTGACCTCACCCCCAGTAATGGGCGAACCATCTCCTTCATCCCCAGACTCTGCTTACGCTACAGAAGGCCTGTCAGTGGGATTAAGGAGGTCCTCAAAGTATTCCTTCCACCGCCTGACTATAGCCTCAGTTGAAGTCAGCAGCACGCCACCCGCACTATGAACCGTGTGAGTAGAATACCTGCTTTCCCCTCCTGAGTTGCCTGACGGTTTGCCAGAATCGCTTTGAGGAAGTCTGAAAGTCTTTTTCCATGGCCTCATCAAACTCCTCCCACACCCAAGTTTTTGCTTCAGCCAATGCCTGAGCCGGATTCCGGTTGGCCTGCCGGCACCTGTCAGCTGCTTCCGGTGTCCCACAGGCTAAGCAAGCCTGATAGGACTCTTTCTTCAGCTTGATGGCTCCCTTCACCTCCGTGATTCAGGGATTACCACCACGACAGGCACCAACCACCTTGCAGCCACAGCTCTGAGAAGTAGCCTCAATGGAGGTGTGGAACATGGTCCATTCAGACTCAATGTCCTCAGCCTCTCTCAGAATGCAGTTGAAGCTCTGCCGGAAGTGTGAGTTGAAGACCTCGCGAACTGGGGTCTCAGCTAGGCATTCCCAGCACACCCTCACAATGCGTTTAGGTGCAACGGGTCTGTCCAGCATCCTCCCCCGCCACCTGATCCAACTCACCAACTCTTGCAGGGGCTCCATAATGCATGAACACATTAACAGCATTAATACAGCAGACTGTACATTGATATTTAGAGTGTTGAAATTCAACTTAAATCTAGGATACACAAGCAGGGATTTCAAGCAGTGCCAAATGTTGCTTAAACTCCAGACTTTCGCCTACGCATCAAGCATGTTGGGCTAAACTGATAATTGTAAGAGTGACTGTTGGTTGTTTCAGAGGCAGTGTTTCTCTATATCTTCTGACACTGGAATCTTTCTCGTCTTTCCCATGTCACTGGAAAGCACTGATGAGAAACATATAAACAACCAGACAAGGTAATTGCCACCTCTGTGGCCTAAGCCTACCTCTCAATTCAGCTGTCAAGATCTAAAAGACAAAAAGCTTCTTGTTACTGTGCCGAGATACATGTCGATATGTTTGCAGGAGACAGACTTTCAAAGGCTGAGAGTCACCTGCCTGCATCCTTTGGCCTTTTTGCTCTTTCTCTGGATTGTCACTGAGCCTGTTTTTCTCCTATCCTGTTAGTATTGCTCGTCTTATTCTATGGATATTCCTGAGCAGTTTGTGCCTACAGGCAGCCATTCCACTTGTTTATCCCTTTCTCTTTCAATAAGAGACTGTGGAAGAGAGATTCAAACTCTAGGTGACAATACAGCCAAAACCACTCCATTCTCCACTCAGGTCTGTGCTAGTCTGTCTTTTTTTTAAACTAAAGTATACAGACTTTGAATAGCAAGGTTAACACACTGTGATTTTTACCACTAACACAAACACCTGTGCAATTTATCTCGATAAAGCAGAAACGTAAATGTTTTTCTTGGTGCAATACATAGTCATCACGTCTGTGTGTGTTATGATAACACTGAAAATACAAAACTATCAAGATACAACTACTTATGAGTTTTAAATGGATGAAAGAAATGCCCATATTAAGGCCATGTTAACAATAAAATAAGCAAGGTGGAAAAAAGATGAGGGATTAAAGCAAGTGCTATCAAAAATGTACTACTAAACACATGTAACATTTAATTAATGGTAATAATTATAGAAGAGCTTATGGAATATGGCAAGGTCATATGGAAATACTGGACAGGCAATCAGTTTTGATGGACAGGGAGTTGACTCTGCTCACTTTGCTCACTTTCATTAAAAAAGGAGTGATTACATTCTTACACTTCTGTTTTTTAAGTATTTAATAGAATAGAATAGAATAGCCTTTATTGTCATTATACAGCTGTACAATGAAATTGTATCAGTTTTGTAGATATTTATTCAATTTTCTTGTGTCACATTGTGAGTGTAATACAAACCAAATCATTTACATAAGTGTGACTATTACTATGGTAAAATTATCGCAATGTTCCTGCTAAACGTTTTTATTACAAAGCTTATTAGTAAAAATGCCATGCTCATATAACAAGCACTCATTCACTCACCCAAGAATTTTGGAACCAAACAAACATAATGAGGGTGATTTTATTTATTTTTATTTTTGTTGTTCTTTATGTAATATCTTCAACTTCTTTTGGATAATAATCTACAGACATTTCAATTTTCTTTGAAACTGCTGCTTAGCAGAGAAATTGTCAAAATTAAATGTACAATATATTTGAACTTTTAATTTATACATTTTGTGCTTTGGGCAACACAAATGGAAGTCCATTAACCTTAACCATATTGGGGTTGCAGCATAATTTCCCAGTGTGCAAAATAGTAAGGAAGGAAATAGAGATGAGTGACATTTTAAAATAATTCATTGAATGCTCTTCATACAATAATTGGCATTTAAATATATAATTGGAAAAAAATGTTTTAAAATGCTGGTGTAACTCTTGTTTCTTGTTTTCATGGTCTTTTCATTATTTTCTATTTTCCAGGGCTGTGGGTGTATGGCAGGGAACATGTTCACTTAAAAGTATCTTCTACCATTAAAAAAACATGGCAGGTCAGCACTCAACTTTCAGTAATTTACCCAATGCACTTATTTCTCAGAGCAATGTAACACTCTAAACTGTGCCAGCATAAACAATAAAGCCAGCCAGTATACACATATTATATATACTGTACACATGTGCAAATCTGGCAGTTGGACACCATTATGAGTAAGTATGGACATATTTCTTTTGATCTTTAAATTATCATCTTCTCTAAATTCACTTTTTAGTTCAACGTGCCTTTTTCTCTGTCTCTGTTTGACTTGTCTTGTTCAAGCATAAATGCTCAAATTTCGTTATGTTTACAAACAATAGGTAACAATTTCTGTAGGAAATTTTAAAATGACTGATTTCTTTTAAAATTCTTTTTAAATGTACTGATTTTTAAAAGCTTTTGTAGAAACGAGCACAAGGCTAGAACGACTGGACAAAATGCTGCAAATAGGCTATTTATAATGAAGTAGAAATCCCACCATCAAGCTCTTGAACCTGTATGAAGCACTGCACACAGAGGAGGGACTTTTGAGGGGGATTTTATTTTGACCTTTGGCCTGGCAGTGAAAATGCAGTCTCTTCAAAAGTCTCCAAGAAAAGTACATGTGAAAGAAAACCACGTATGCAATGTTTGGTTTTGTTTTTCAGCATAGGGAAAAAAAGAAAAACATTGAATGAGAAGGTGTGTCCAAACTTTTGACTGGTACTGTATGTTCATTATGTACATCACCCCAAATATACTGTTATATGAGCTGACAGTAGATTTGTGCCAGTGTTTCAGTTGCAACAACGTATTTTGTGCAACAACAACAACAAAAATCATAACGGTTGAATAATACATTTAAACTCATCAGTTTCTTCTCTGCATGATAACCATTTATGTGTTAAAAGTTCCATAAGCATAAATGAGCCTATTTATAAAACATCAGCCCTCATTTATCCACGAAAAAGTCCTAAATATCTTTTTGGAGATCAACTGGTTTTCAATAGAAAGAAAATAAATCCTCACAAGGTCACTTATTTTTAGATCCCTGTTTTCTATGGAGGGTTGAATAACACAGCTATCCATTCTGTGCCTAATGCACAGAAAATAAGCACGCTTTTGGAGTGGTGGTCTGTGCACAAGGAAACACAATCAGCTAAGGGTGCTTCTGCCTCTGTACCATCAGTGTGACTTCACTTATCCACTTATGTATCCACTGCAACACCTGTCTATTCTTTTAAGTCAAATTTGCAATAATGGGTCGAGAC
>VOQJ01004986.1:27142-40345 GCA_015052665.1 Apistogramma diplotaenia
GAGGTGCCCTTTTGTATAGGGAAAATCACAAGAGGCCGGGGGGGGGGGGGGGCAAGAAAACAAATGGCAGAGTGAATCATCTTCCCTCACATGCATTACAGTCGATTGAGTTTGTTATTGCCCATTCTCCATCTTGTAAATAAAACAGTGACTGAATGATATATGATAGCATGCTGCTACTGAAAAGGGTTTGATTTTGTTGCTAAGGAAGTCTATTTAAAGGTTTAGAGGTCAGTCCTGACATGCAACTTCAACCCCGACGCCACACACGCACTTTTCTGACGTCTACCTTTCTATGACTTGTTACGACATTGCCCCCTGGTGGCTAAACCTTGCTCTTACAGCCCCCTGCTCCCGTGTGTGTGTGTGTGTGTGTGTGTGCTACAGGTGCATGGAAGCATTGACACTGGTTTTAGCGTGTATGTGCAAAAGCTGACCTCTGACAGTACACAGGGCTTTTGTAGAAGTCATTTTTATTGATAACACGTCATACAAGCATTTGTAAAAGGACACAAAAAGAAAAAATTAGGAAAGAGACACTATGCATTCCCCACATCTTCCTCTTGTTTTGCAGAAGTGTAACTGTGAAGTAACTTTGAATATGAAGATGTTAATCAGTGATGGCACGAGGCCTCCCACGGTGCTGACAGGTCTCCTGTCCAATCTCCTCCTGTCTTGTCTCGTTTCGTCTGATCCCCCCTTCCTCTTCTCGTTCCTCTCGGTCGTCCTCTCTTTCATTCACGCACGGCCCTGCTCCGCTCGGCAGTTTGGCACCTTCAGAGCGACAGTTTCACGCCTCCCGTCACCTCGGGGCTGTTATACACCATCTCCGAGTAGCGCACCCAGCCGGCGCGCCGCCGAGTGTTTGTCCTGTAGATTTGGCAGAAGAAAGCTGGACTATCTGAACGAGTCCAGTCTCTTTGATGAGACTCAGGCAGATGAATCACGCTGCTGAGCCTGCTTTTATTCCCTTCTTGTTTTTCTTGTTTTTCGGTTTTGGGGACAGAGGATATGAAATCCATTTGGCACATTTGAAACACCATTTCTTATAATACTAAAAAATTCTTTACATTTTGCACATTTAAGCGCAGATTAGGGCACGCGCTGAGCTGACCTTCAGCTTTTGGTTTTGGTGTGCGCATGTGCGTAAAGGCATTAGTCAGATATGATTTTATTCATGTCCATAATATTCATCATAGGGCTCATTGTAGTTGGTGGTCTGAGGGCGAGGAATGGTGTAATCTTTGTTGGGGTCAATTTCCTGTAACACATGGCGAAACATAATCGCTCGTTGCAATTAATACCCTCAATAAACCCCAATTAATCCAACAATATAGCACAGCCGCAGTTTAGCCCCGCTGAAAGAGGTCGTGGAGTCAGAAGTTTTATCCTTTAATACTCACCCTCATGGAGAAGCCCGACTCGTAGGGTGAGCGCAGTGATTGCTCAGTTCTCCGGCCTGAAGGGAGAGACGGTCAGCTAATTATAGGGTCATTATATGTGCTTCATCATAAAGGCCCACAGTGAGAGCTGCGCTGACTGATAGCAGAAGTCATTTGGTGAATATGTCATTGTTGATCGTGTTTCGCCTTTTCTGTTTTGCTGCTGGAGTGTGATAGCGTTTATGGATTTTACCACTTTAAAATGAGACCATGGTTGAAGTAATGAGCAAATACATACTAAGCAGTATGTAGCTTACTGGTATAATCGCTATTGAATGAATAGTTCCTGCTTTGTGGTGCTCAGTGTTTGGATCAGAGGCCACCCGATGAAGAGCGGCTCATTTGCAGGTAAATATTAAGTAATGATTGATGATGAGTAGCTCCCAGGTGGTTCTATATTAAATGATTATATGCCATAAAGTCCTGGGTCAGAGTAGTGCTGATGAGCAGCTCGAGCTTTAGTATAAACTCTTAAATAGTAACATTGAGGCTCAGCTACACAATTGTACATATTGTGAATATTTACTGGTATTTTTAGGGCTTTATTGTAGTAATTGAAATACCCTGACAATCTTCTTGTACCTCGTTGCTCCTAATCATAATTCGCTGTTTTTTAAGTAAGAAAAAGCATCCCACCTCTCTTGTTCTCCAAGTCATTCTCAAAGCTTCCGTTCTCTCTCCCTTCCTTATGGCTGCCCAGTCCTGGGATATCAGCACTCGGGGCGGTCCATCCTGCAAAGTCCAAAGGGATATCCTTGGACTTTGACTTCATACTGCAGTAGAAGGCGACCTGGGACAACCCATGCCCCATCAGTAACACCCAGCCATTTGCCACCAAGGCGATGCAAATTACTGGGTCATCCCAATTTGGCCGGCGACCCAACTTGGGGTTCCCCCTGGTCAGCATGGTGATCCACGCCACCCAGATGCAGGCGGAGAGCAGCACTGTGAGGAAGAGCAGCCCAGCGTGTACCCTCCCTTGCTGGTTGATGGGTCCTGTATAGCTATAGCTGTGTGTGCAGAATTTGCGGCACAGGAGGTGCAGGGAAAGGAGCATCGTGATAGCCAGCAGGCACAGGACGTAGATCAGCAGCATGACAAATTCCTCCTGGCTGTACTCGCAGGGATTCTTATCCCGGAGCAACACGATGATCAGCCACTCTGTGGCAATGATGACTTGCACAGTGAAGAGCCCGAGAGCCACGGCGGGCTCCCCCCAGCCTCGGGTTGCTGCGACACCCAACAGGGCGAGGCAGCGAGCCAGAAGGCAGGAGAAGGCCAGGGAGAAGAGCACGCCAAAGAGGAAGAGCCTGGTGGGGCATGTCTGAGGGGTGAGACGGATGATGAAGGAAAAGGTGATGGCAAAGATCCCAGCTGTGGCCAACAAGAACAGGGACATGGAGGCCACTACCCCGCCGATGTTGGTGCTGCGATTGTGCCGGGATGAGATGCAGATACACAGGGACCAGAGCAGCAGGGCCAAGAGGAGACCTATACTTAACAGGAAGCCTGCAGAGGCCAGGGTCTCCAGCACAATCCCCCATGCTGCTCGGCGGTCACATAGATACCTGTATACTGGATCCAGCCCGTTGCCGCAGCCTGGCACTCCGCTCAAGGATGTATCATTTGAGGAAATGGGTGAGCTGCTGTTGGCTGACTGGCACAGACAGGTGAGAGGGGTGTAAAAGAGGAAGAGGAGGGGGGAAAGGGATTTCAGGTTCTTGGATGAAAAGGCCATATTCATTATAGTAATCCGCACGAGGATCCAGTCCTTCTTTGTTTAACTGTCCTTTGATGTGGCAGGTCTTTAATCCTGAAACAAAAAGAGCAAAATACATTTCACGGATGTTTGACTGCAAAGCTGTCACTCAAAAGTACAAGTTTCCTGAAACACATTAAAAGTCTGCAAATCGAGCGCGGTGCAACTGAAGCTGATATGACAGAGGTCACAGCACGGAAAAGAAAAAGGGTAGGAGAGGTTTGACAGCAACTAGAGTGAAGAGCGCAGGAGGAGAAGGGAGTGTATAAACATGCCAGAACAAAGCAGAGAAGTGGGTGAGCCAGAGCTAAGCTTGGAGGAAAAACCAGCTGCAACACGGAGGCGAGCCTGGCACAGGAAAGGAGACGCGAGCGTGCCGCCACACACCGTGATTGTGGGTTTTATGCAGTTAAGATTAGAGGTGAGAGACAGTCAGATAGTCGCCTCTGATAGCTGATGATCATTTCCTCCATCCCATATTGGAGTCTTTGTTCCAGCACCAGAGATTTAAAGATGACCTTTTAGCAGTTTTAACTCTGGATAAACAGGCCTGGGCCCTCAACTTTGCCCCATCACTTGCCTGCGTTGCCGTTGTTAGGGCTGTAGAGGTTTTTGTCACCTCGGAGCATTATTTTGATGATAGTTAGACAATTATAATGGTTACAAATCCAAATATGAATTCACAAACCTGAGGCTGCAGTAACGCTCTCGTTGATGTTTACAGCTCTTATCTTGATGATGCGATCATTTCTCTGCCAGCTTGAGTGAACAGGAAGAGGACGAGGCGAGGAAGAAGAAAAAGCCCGAGGTCCAAAAACCGCAGCTAGAGAGGATTGCTTTAGAAACCTCAACCTCTACACTCTGTCTGCTGTGCTCTTCCTGTGTCCCTCCCTGTGATTATAGGTGAGTCTCTCACGCACCTGCAAGTGATGATAAGTCACACCTACCGATTTCTGAATCCCGTTTCTCGTGAGAATTTGCATCCCATTTGTTGATAATGTGGTCACGTGTTCCACCTGAGATGTTCGGTCACGGCTCAGCAGGGGTGAGGACCCAGGGCGTGAAGGTGAGTCCGCCTGACTCATCCCGCCGTCACAGGGATACAGGACAGGAGCAGTTGGTCTCCGTGGTTACTGTTAAATCACAGCCACAACACATGAAATTGGCGAGTTCACCACAGGTAGGGTTGCATCAGGAACGGGGAATGTTTTTGACTGTTACAAGCCCATACGTTACACCTCCGCTCATGCCTGCACACGTTCGTTGTTTATAGGGTGTGTTCAGCTGAGGCTGAAGTCACTCATCTACTGAGCTTCAGTCTGAAGCCCAGAGGGTCTTTTCCATTTTTAAGGTGGTTTGTTGCAGGTGCAAACACAGTAGAGTTTGCCAATATAAACATCTTCTAATAAATGTTTCAAAGGCACTAATATGTCTTACATAAAGTATCTGTATTAGTCACTCAGTCCAAATCATAACGTCATAATTATTGTTGTTTTTTGGAAAGAGGTGCCACAGTAGGTATGTCTAAGTGTTTTGGGGCTTTTCTTGCTGCGTTGAGATGGTGACGTCTGTCTTTGCTTCAGGTTAAACTCTCACATTGGATGAATACCGAGTCGCACTGCAAAAGACTGACTCACAATCATGTAGACATCCCAGTCTCAATAAACATATCCACCAGTGCGGAAAACTAAAGTCTTGTACTGTATACTTTGAATTGATTTTGAGTAGTTTGGTGTTTGCTCAGTACTGTTTGTGTCACGTCCCGGGTCCGGACCCAGTATGCTTTTTTAAATATTATTTGTGCTCCTTCATAGCTGTGTGTCTCCTGGTGTGTATTTGACTTCCTGTTTATGCTACAGTTCATGCTTAATTGTAATATTTTTGGAAATCTACAAACTTTTGACTTGGCAGCAGCACCCAATCCAAAAATTTACATAAGTGTGCTAATGAGCAAATACACTCTGCTTAGCACACATAAATAAAATTGCAATTTTGAATGTTAGAACACAAGCATGTACATTTAATTCAAAGCAAAAAACAACTCAGAGTTTTTGGATATGCTGCAAAAAAGGCTCATTAGTTACAGAGTACATAATATATCTTCTGTACTGTATAATTGGGGTATAAGTTGCTGTACATAGGACACCTAGTGTTGGAGCTGGTTCTCTAAAAAAGCCTAATGTTCAAATGTTCACCAGAAAGGAGGAGGAGGAGGCCTGGTTTTCGGATGATGTGTTTTTCATTAATAAAAAGTTTTTTAATTTAATTTCAGTTTTATATTTATATACCACCAACACAGCATCATAGCAATAGTTGCCTCAGGATGCTTTACAATGTAAGGTAAAGGCCCTACAATATTAGAGAGAAATCCCCAACACTGAAACATTCCCCTGTGAGCAAACTCTTGGCAACAGTGGGAAAGAAAAACTCCCTTTGAATGGGAAGAAATCTCTGGTAGAACCAGGCTCAGGGAGGGGCAGACATCTGCTGCAAGCAGTTGCCCGATAATAATGAATTACAATAATCCAGCCTAGAAGTAATAAATACATCAATTAGTCTTTGGCACAAATGCAAAACTCAGTCCTACATATTTGTTTAATATGTGCATTAACTGACACACCCTGTTCAAAAATGAAGGCTTCTCACAGTGTTACTGTAGGCCAAGGTGATGCCATCCCGAGTAAGAATCGTACTCCATGTTTCTAAGATTTGTGGAATAAAGTATAATTACCTCAGTTTTGTCTGATTTTAGACGCAGCAGATTAGAGTTACCCATGTCTTTATGTCTTTAAGACTTTCCTGTACTTAAACTAGTTGATGTGTGTCATCTGGCTTCATAGATACAGCTGAGTGTCATCTGCATAGCAGTGAAAATGTATGTGGTGTTTTCTAATAACACTGCCTAACGGAAGCATGTATAATGTAAATAGAATTGGTCCCAGCACAGAACCCTGTGGAACTCTGTGTGTGAAGAAGACTTCCCAAATTAGAATCTACCAATTAGATATGATTCAAAGCCTATGCTATTGGTGTATTATAGTCTATGTGGTAAAGTGTTGTGATCAGCAGTATCGTGGCTTCAAAACACGCTGCATTTACATGCTGTTACTCTATTATGTGTTGCAGACAGAAAAGAGGACAACATAAGTAATGAAAGTTGTGAAAATAAATTTTATTTCAGCTATTAGGAAATACCGGTTCACAGTATGTCTTCCATAGTATTGTGCTTGCAAACACAAACACATATGCCTTTTATTTCTCTAAGGAGGGACGTGCAGGTAGCAGCAAGGAGAGGAAGAGATGGAGAGCGGGAAAAAAAGGAATTCCTTCTCCATGATTGTGTGAAAGTGCATTGTAGTTTGTCACCATTACAGCATGTTGCACAGTCTCATTGCATCCCGTGGTGTTTACAATAACCATGTGCACAAGGAATATAAAATACAATGCAAAATAAAAGAGAAAGGAAATACAAAAGGTAAGATGGAAGATAAGGTAAAAAGATTGAATACATCGAGCAAATTATTTACATTTTAGCAGGCAGCTAGAAGCAAATAGAAGCTAGTGCTGAATACTGTTTTGCTTGCATCCATTGCCGTGGGTTGGGAATGGCATGGTGAGAGAGGGAAGTCCGGATGAGGAGGGAGGAAATTTCATGAGGAGGCTACGCTAGGTGAATGAAGGGGAATGGAAAAAGGTACGTAGAAAAGGTTTTCTCGTCTTTTCATTTCAAGTATGTTTACTGAAAACAGTATAATATAATAATATAATAATAATAATATAAAAATAAGAACATCATTATGCCTTCCATCCACTCAGTGGAGAAAAACAAGAGGTAGATAGACGAGAGGGCATTAGGGGGTTTGCTGGCAGCCTTATCACGACGTGCCAAGCTGAGACGGAGAGGAGGCCGGGTGCAGAGGATTAGGGAGAGGAGAGGTGCAGGCAGGCAGGGAAGGCAGGAGGCAGCAGGTTTAAATGATGCCGTATTTGGCCAAGTCGCTGAGCTCCATGTCGCCGAAGGCTTCCCATGGGCACACCACTGTGAAGTCTGTGCCAAGACCCTCCATGCCAGGGATATCATCACCAAAGCTGGAATCAAAAGGAAGCAAAGAGGTGAGTGGCCATGGTCCTGCTCTGTGGTCTAATCTATGCATGTGAACATGATAAAAAAAAAAAACTTCTTTTTACCCCTTCTGGCCTGGCTTGGGGGCCTTGCTCTTGAATGTGCGGGTCTGCCTCTGCTTGAACTTGGGTGGGCCCTTCTTGGGTGTAGTGGGGCCTGTGGCTCCACCAGGGGCCAGGGCGCTAGCTGCTGGGGGGCTGGCGTTCATTTCTACTGCGGATCTCTGGTGGCAGAAGACATTTTTGATAAAGTCTCGCTAACAGTTCATTGCTTCATGCTGCCCTTGCGTTAATCCTGTTTGCTTCCAGCACTCGGTGCCAATCCGTGGAGATTACACAGATTAGGTTTTACAGACAGATTAACTCTAATCCCGCTGTAATCCACAGTGGACTAATTGCCCTTCTTGGACAACATGAATGACGTGCTATAACGGCGAGACCTTCATTTTTCACCTCCAACTTTTCCAGCTCTTCCATGTAGACTTCCAACCGTCCGATAGTTTAGAAACCAGGCTCCAAAATAAGTGTTATTCACGTTGTTAATCTTGATGCAGGGTTTGAGGATTTTGCTTAGTAAATGAGGCTATTACTGAAAAAACACACCGCAGTGTCATCTTCACTGAATCTTTTTTAAAACCCCTTCGTCAAAACATCCCAGTTTGTTCTCTTTGTTCTCATCTTAAACCGGATCCCAAATGGGAACCTTCCTAAGCTCTGGTTCCCGTTTCTCCGACTGCTAAACACTGGTAAATCTCTAAAGACATTTTAACCGAGGTGGGAAAACACTCTAGTTTTCCATGTTATGTAACTCAAACATATGCACCACCTGCATCAGGACCAGCAGACACAGACCGCCTGTGGCTGCAGAGCCTCTCCTGATCTTGTGTGGAGACGCTGCCCAGCAGGTTATAAACCATCTGTTTGCTTTGATTCTTGCCCCTGAAGTCAATCCTCTTTAAACTGAGCATTAGAAATTACAAACACGCAGCCTCCCCATCAAGTTTTGTGTCTTCAAAGACTCTATTTTTTTTAAAGATATTTGCACATTTGATGCTTCTTCAAACTTCTCTTACTTTGTAGGCCCAGGATAGAGAGGAAAAGTCACAGGTTTCACTTTTCTTTTTTCCACAATCATCACTATTTTAGTTTTTCCTCTCACAGTCCATTTCTTCCTGCTTTCCTTGTATTCATTTACCATTTTAGCTGTGGCAATAGTTTCGGCTGTCAGTTATCCACATACTATCACTTTGTACTTATTACATGATAGATAATATTTGCATCCTAGCAGTTTCATTAGTAAGCAAAGGCAATAAAGCTGCAGCAGTAAAGTTTGCACTTGCCTGCTGTCACAGATATCCCAGTCGCTGCTCCGAGCTGCTTCTCTCTTCTCCTTGAGTTTGTGCAGTGTGTTGTCTGTGCTGCACTTTTATATCGTCACTTCTAATCTCCACATTAACCTTTTTCCAGTCACATGGTCACCAGAGAAGGTCAGCCAAACGTCTCCACCCAGCCAGCATCTTCTGCTCCCCACCCTCCCAGCCTCCGTCCCTGATTCTCAGTGCCCTTCGTTTCCATAGCCCCGCCCCCTGCTGGCCTACCTGCCATGGGATGGAGGAGGTGCAGCCTGCAGGGGTAGATAGTCAAAGATCAATCTGGAAGGATTTTGCCTGACTTATCCCTCTAAAGCCCAGCATGGCTACATTTAGCTTTGCTGTGAGAAGACGACGGGCCGGTCTCGTGTCAGCTTCATGTGAGATGTTGTTTTCACATGTGGAGCTGCTGTAAGTAAAGACCAAACGGACCTTGAAGAACTGTAATCATGTCAACAGTACTCCACAAATACAATTAAAAGCAACATTATTTTAGAAATATTAGAAATGTTCATGCTGTTTGCATTTGGAGTTTGGACATAAAAAGTGGAAGCATCTTGAAGCCGAACAAAGAGCGAGGTTAGCTGTCCTCGACTTCATTCTTCGGAATATTTTTGTTAAACCGAGCCTCGCTGGATGGGCACCTGTTATCTTTTTCATTATTCCAGTATCCCGTGGGAGGAAAATGACAGGAAAAGCGGCAATTCTTAATCTACGCTCCTCTGAGCTATTAACATTTAAACGGCCTGCTTTATTAATTCAGCCTCACTCATCTGTAAAAGGAAGTTAATACTGGATTTACGTCTTCTGATTTGCACATGAACACCTTGGCCACTTTTGCATGAGAAGAACTTTAATGAATAAATCATAAAAGACCGATGTAACACATATTTACTGGAAAGAGAAGCTTTCTCTCTTTTTACATATGTGGAAACTGTTGATCTAAAGGTCGGATCCAAGATTAGACCGCTTGGAAGTCGGAGTGGCTTCAAATATAAGAGGACATTGGGATGGCTGTGGCTCAGGAGGTAGAGCAGGGCACCTACTAATCAGAGGTTTGGTGGTTCGATTCCTGGCTGCTTCCATCTGCATGCCAACGATACTGAACCCCAAGGGAAAGGTGGAGCAACAGTTGGAGTGTGGATGTGATTGATAGTTCTAGAGTGATAGATAGATAGCACTTAGCTGCAGAAGAAAATGAGAAAATGATTCATGAAGTTTTGGGGTGTGCTAAAATATTGACAAAATGTCCTTTTGTACGGATGAACTCAAATCAGCAATTTATTTAATGTTTTAAACATGCAGTGCTGCTCTCTTGCTCTCTCATTATCCATCACTTATTGCTGACACCTTCATCTTTTATCTCATGCCACTTATTAATAATACTGGTTCGTGTCCGTGCTACAGTGTTCACGCTGCTGGCAAACTGCTACACTTATCACGCTGAGAAGAGTAGAAAAACAAACAAACAAAGATGTTGTGTATTAAAATGAGATTACACAGAGTCAGTGACGAGACAAAGAGCATAATGTGCTCTGCTTGTTATAATAACCTGATACATCTAACCCATGCATGACAGCATATGATCCATGCTGCCCAATCACTTATTATATGGGTCAAAGAAGCTCCATTAACACACAGAGGACAAAGGCTGACTTGACTCTGAGAGAGAAATAGTTTTTTCTTTCTGAAAACTTTATGTAATATAAAGCTGCAGGTATTTAATGCATTTAATAACACAGGTAACTTCATTAATTACTCATAAGTGTTAATTACCTCCAGCAGCATTTTGCCCCCCATGTTTAATCTTCATATATCTAAAGACACCAAAACAAATGCTGGATATGCTTTTTTGTGTCCATTTTTATTAAAATGAGGCCTTGAAATGTTTCTGTGCCTTATTATGGCCTCCAAAGAAAAACCAGCGGCAGCTGAATTAGTCCTTTGCAGACCACCATCATCGATACGGCCGTGGCAGTGAGGGTTAAAGGAAGGTGTAATGAAATATGAAATCAAAATGAACAAAGTTACATTTTTCAATATCCATGTTACTCATAGTTATTAAAGCTCAAAGAGATTAATGTAAGAGGCACTAAGTGAGGGGATTAGTATTTTTCATAAACTGGTCTGGATTTGGAGTTGATCATATCCTGATCAGCTCAGGTTTTACGGGCATACCAACGCATGCACCTGCTCCCAAAGGAGGATGAGACAATGGCTAAGCCTCTTTAGCTGTATGTAGGCTAAAGAAGGGAAGGAGGGCAGACATGGCCTCTTTACCACAGTCTGTGCTGTGTAATGGAAGCACTGGATCTTGTTCTGCGGGCGGGGAAACGCAGGTCTGCTTCTTTAAAGGGCGTCACAGAGTGGATTTTAGGGTCCCTTCATTTGTTTATAAAGCCATGCATGAGCTGCCACTGGGGTTCATTTCACGCCTCCTTTGCTCCACAGTAGCTCACTTGGATCCTCTGACCACCTGCGTTCAATTGTGTTACAATCGAGGTTTGTGTGCAGCATCCTTCCTCTCACATTAAAATCTCAGTACGCGTTCGTATTGTGGATGTATTGGCCGTGCATGTTTTCAGCGGTCCTCTGTTATTCTTAGGGTTATTAATATTTTAACATTTGCTCTTTTATTTGCTTCCCGCTGTCATTCAATAATCGACACCAAAAACCATCCATCCTACATTCTTTCTTTATCAACTGAGAACTACCCGTTTCTCCTCACGCGGCAAAATTTGCAGCATTTTCACTGAACTTAAAGAGCGTTCTCACAAATGTAAAATGAAAAGCTTCAGTAAGTAAAATATCTCCACGACCCTACACTTCTGACCCATGCAGCAATCCCGGTGAGACCATCAAATCAAACGAGTGTAACCAAGTTTCAGCAGTTAATCTCTGCCTTTAGTTAACATGCTGTAAAAGGCTTTGCTACACTCACAGGACTTTCTTACTTTACCTTTTGCAACAATGAATAATGAACAATGATAATCTTACTTTTATTAGGCTCTGCACGCTGCATCTAAAGTTTTCTGCAGCTCTGTTTCTGATACTGCCAGCACTGCAGTATCATCTGCATGCAGGACAAACAGAGCTCAACATCATCATCACTCATTTGCATTCTCGATTTCTCGGCCGGGAATGACAGTTCCTTACACTGCCCACTTACTGTGTGATAAGCAGAAGTGATAAATTCTTATCTTATTGAAGCTTCGTGTTACAGTCAAACAATCTAGAATATCACATATAACTCAGCATCTTGGCATCAATTATACACAACTATAGAATTCTCCCATTTATATCTACTTTAAATAGCTTATGTTGTAATAAACGTTTCCTAATCAGTAAAAGCACAGTACAGTCATTTCCTATAGTGCAAATAAACTTAACACAAAAAGGGAGGAAATTTGTATTTAGCTGGTTGTTTCTTTGCTGTAACAGTGCTTCATGGCAATGAATCTTATACTGCTGGAAATCCTGTTATTTCCCCTTGATTGGAGCCACGTTTGTGGGTTGAGCAGCAGAGTTGAGTATGTGGGTCGCATCAGTGACAAAGCTGTCAAATCTTCTCTGTCAATACAAACAGCTCATTGTGCCTGCAGTCCTGACCTGAACCCCTTATGGGATCAGCTTGCTGACTTGTGATAAATGCTGGGATGCCATCACACAGCAGTGTGCGACCAGCATGAGGAGGAGGTGCCAGGCTGTTGTGGCTGTGAGGTTCTTCCACATGTTTCTGAGCCTCATGTTTGTTAAGTGGATAAACGGCTAAATAGATGATATGTCTTGTTTTATCAAACCGATCAGTCATTCAGATGAGAGTGACTTTAATGAGTTCTTTGATCGGTTGAGTAGCCTGCCCTAAAACCAGCTTTCTCATCTCCCAGAAGCCCACTGTGGTTAAATAAGAAGACCTAAATTCCTCTACCTTACATAAAGGTTTGATTATTCCTATTTCATTGGTATAATCCCTCTTGCCTTGCTGTGGGTACAAGTAACTCACCTAAGCTGGTTTACCTGTGACCTCTTTATGTTATCAGCTCAGGTATCAACAAGTGACTCCTCAGTTAATGGTAAAACCAGTGACCCAAGCTGAACTGTACAGCATCTACACAGTTTTAATATCCTTCACAGGTCAGTGTGTCAAGTATCCAGGTTTTCCCGTCTTCATACTAATACTCACTGCTAATACTTAATACTAAGACTACTAATCAGATCAGCAGAGGGAGTCAGAATTAAAAAGTCGCTCTGGGGCAGCAGCATGACTCAGTATGTGTGTCGTCACCGTATGTTGAGCCTCACAGGTAGCATTTTAAAACATGTCCAATTTATGGCTTTAACAGACAAATCAGCTCTTTCACGATCTTTATGAATTCCCAATGTGTGTGTGTGTGTGTGTGTGTGTGTGTGTGTATGTGTGTGTGTGTGTGCGCGTGTGTGTGTGTGTGTGTGTGTGTTTGTGTGTGAGAGTGTGTGTGTGTGTGTGAGAGTGTGTGTGTGTGTGCACGTG
>VOQJ01004987.1:10890-20960 GCA_015052665.1 Apistogramma diplotaenia
GGTGCAGTGTGTGTGTGTGTGTGTGTGTGTGTGTGTGTGTTATAGCGGCGCTGACATACACATGTCTGCTTACCAATTTCGGTGTAGCCTTCCAAAGAATGAATCTGATTCACCGTAATCAGAAACGTTGATAAGCACATATGGCACTTATTTATTTATTCCCCCCTGTATTTTCTTCCTCTCGTCCTCATCATTCATCCCATGCTTAACCCTCCTTTCCCTGACTGCTATACCCCCCACCACCACCGCCACCTTCGTGTCTTACTTCTCTCGCTCTCATCTCCAGGTGCCTTTGCCTCTTCATTCACGTTTTCTCTTTTCCTCACATGGTCTCATTCATCCCGGCAAAGAGTCAAGGTCGAGAAATAACGTGCAAATTGAAGTGAAAGATTAAACAGCAAGGTTCATGATTTTCTCAAAGCACTGCCACATTTAAGACTATTAGGATCACAACTGTAACATTTCAAGAAAAAAAAGGACAAATTAAAAGACATAAAACTGTTCAAACTATCATCTCCTTCCAATAGGTTTTGTGTCAAGTGGTACATAAGAGATGGGTAAAGATATTTAATGACGTTCAGCATTCTGATAAATACCTTTCATTTTCCTCTTTATTGTCGGCACTGTTTATAAGAAGCTGCCAGCAGCTAGTTAGCGTAATTTTAGGATTACAAACAGGGAAAATGGCACATCTAAAGGTTCTTGTTGCTTCTGAAAGGCTTGTCAAAGGGCTGTGCCGTTTGCTTTTGAAACAAATGACACACTGTGGTTTTGCATGAGTTAAACATATATTCTAGAGCAGTGGTTCCCAAACTTTGGGCCGCAGCCCCCTGGTGGGCTGCAAAGGTGCTGCAGTATGAATAGCTATTCATATTTATAAATATGTATTTATTTATTTATTTATTTATATAACTAGTGAATTCAAACCGGTAATGGGAGGGGGTTAGTTTGTGATATTACTCATTACTCTGACCTAAATTTACTGCTCTTGTATTGAATCTTGTGTCCCAGTGGCAAGTGGGTCATATATTGACATTAGCACTATTTTCTGTTTGTTTTTTTTATGTGGGCCACAGCTCTCTTGACTTTGGGAAGCACTGTTGTAGACTATTTCTGTGGTAATTTCTTGAAGTCATCGTCAGTATGAAGTTGTTGAACAGGGATGCAAGTTTAGTGTGAAATACCTGGAGGTTGGAGGGGTTGTAGAGGAGAACACTGTCTTCCAAATTAGCTCTTAATAACCGTAGGGTCTGGTTTAGCAAAACGTCACATTTCAGGTTAAAATTCAAACTTTGTTTTCCTGGTTGACATGGAGACACCTCTCTGCTTTCTGTACAACACTATGCGCTTCTGAAACAAAGTGTCCAAAATGTGTCCAAACTTTTAACTGGTACAGTCTTTGCTTTCATGTCATGACTTTTTCACAGACTGCTGTGAGACTGTGCTGTCCAGCCCATCCTCAGTCTTAATGCTAAGCTGAGCTAACAGCCTGCTGGTGGGAATGAAGTGAGCAAGCGTATTTACTCCTGATAAATGTCAAACTGCTGCATTAGCTCCTGTGAAAAGATAAACCAACGCAATGACACATTTACGTTCAACATATTATTGTTCTATCATCTTCAGTACTGTAATATTAGAAATATTTGTTGGGTTTTGTAAGCACGAGTCCTCCTCTTGCAGGGTCTGTGGACTCGTGCGTCGTGCTTTATTTCTGTAATCTACGCTGAGATCGCTTATCCGTGTTTTCACTTTGTCCTTCGCATCCGCCAGTCTGTCTGCATGAACTCATTACTTTTACCAATTTTCTCAATTTAGAATTTAATTACCAAGGGTAACCAGACCAACCACTGTGCATTCTAACCAGAATCAAAGAAGAATGGCCAATCCACTGCCTGCTCAGTATGGCTGCAGTCGCTCCGCTGACAGACAAAATGAAGAAGACAGAACTTGTTTCACCGATACTGCAATTTACTTTCTGTGTGCCTTTTAGCGAAGATGTACCAACTTATCGCTTTCTGAGGCCTCTGAGTCATCTGGATGCTGTGCTAGCATTTGTCAACAAACAGATTTGAGGGTTTTGGCAAATTGGTTGATCAGATTAACCTACATATCTGATCAGAGGCCATAATGTGTATTTCCATTGCTTTAATCTACGCTTAGCTTGCGCCTGCACCCTATCCAAGGCAGTAGCAGTGATTTAATGATGCCTCTTATTTAGTCGTCTTGTCCCCATTTTTCACAAGAGCTACACAGAGTAGTGCTCTGAGCATGCCCAGGGCCAGATCTGGGCACAGTGCTTCAGTAATAGAGGATAAATCAGTTCCTAAAATGTCCATATAAGAGGAGCAGAAAGGTATCCAAAGCTGAAGGATTTATTCAGAGATGTGAAATCCCCTTTGTTTCACTGTGGGTATGAAGCTGAACAAGTGAGCCTTGTGTGGGCCCTTGGTACCAGTCTTGGATCTCTTTAGTGCCAGCATTTTCTAGCAGGTAATTGAATGTAATCTCCATAAATACAGTAAGGGTCCACTCCTTGTTGTCCAAAGATGTGGAAGGACACATGGCGCTTCCATTTAAGGTAATGGATGAGGTAAATGTCTGGAGCGGCATGGTCCGCTCATGTCTCAACACTCGGAGCCCGAGGTGTGATTTCCATCTGCACCTTCATTTTCTTTAGCTTCTCGTCCTGTTTTGGTCCCCGTGTGGGTTTTGCTAGATGGTCTCAAAGGAGATTCAGTGACTTATGTTGATTTTTGCTTTAAATAATTCCATCTAAAATAGTTTGAGGCTGCATTGTCATCTCTTTGTAATCTTTGTGGAACCCTTTGTGCTTTCTGAACACAAGATTTTTGCCAAACGCAGATTCAATTGACAACTTGGCATCTGCCTAATTGCTTGAGTCATGATTTTTTTGGGGTTTTTTTTTGGAAAAAGAAGCAGCCTCTGGAGCCAGAAAATGTTGAGAAATCCTAAAATACATTTACACTTTAGTCAGTACAGTGTGCAGTATGATTGTTTTAGTCTTGCAGCAAGATGTTCTACATTGGGCATGTGTTGTGCAGGATCAGGATTTCTGTGCAGTGACTGCCTGTCCTACACGGTTATCTGCAACAGCAGATGTGTAGCCTTTGTTTAAACAACCATCTGTTAGTTTGTTTAAACAGTCTGTTAGAAAAGACAGATATCAGGGAAACATACAGTATAGATCACATTGTAGAGGTTGTTTAAAGTGGCAGGACTGTAAGCACATCAAGTATGGTTGCTGTGATTTCATTATTGATTAGGAGTATTTTTAGAATCTCCTCCCCTCAAAGATCTTGATTGAGCTCTTATTGAAGCCTACAGTTATGAGGTTGAGCAGCCTCTAGTGAATGAAGTACCAGTCAAACATTCGTTAAAAATGGCCTCAGAGGACATTTGAAGTGGAATGTCAGGTGTGTTTGATTAAGAACTTGTGTCTTTTACATAGTGTATTATTCTGACCTCTTCTTAGTCGTGCTGAAGGACAGGCAGTCATGCAACAACGGCAGAAGCTCGACAAAAGCGACCACTGGAGAAAAGGATGAATTAGAGTGCTGACTGGGTATGGCTTGTTTTTAGCCTCTCAAAAAACTTCTGCATCCTTGCACACAGCTTACAAAGTCCCCGTCCCTTGGCCACTGTCGTAAGGCTGTGACAGGAAGTGGCGGCCTGCGTCCAAAGACGGCATAGCTTGTCCAGCAGCTCGTTATACAGGTTAATTGGTGGATGAGTTCTTTGCTCTAGCGATGTTTGGCAAAAGGAAGTCACAAACAGCAGTTGCTTTGACATCTGTGTACCGTAGAAATTAAGGAAAGTTGCACTGAGTAAAATAGCACTGCTTATGATCTGAAGCAGATGCTGCGTGCCGTTCTGGCAAACGCTTCTAGAGACAGGTATATTCTATCTATAAGGTAAAATAAAAGGAAGCGAAGCATAAAAAACAGGAACGAGTGAAGGAACTGAAGCATAAAAAACAGCAGTGAAGATGTGAGAAGGTAATAAACAATATCAGCCTGGCAAAAACAGAATACACATCACCTTTCTGAGGAAGCTTGGCTCTGAGAAACTCCATATTGACAACTTCAAGCTTTTGCATTAAACACTTCAAAACATTTTTTTTTCTGTACTCGTATAATTTGCTATAAATTTTTATCTTGAGATTCTTAGGATGGATTTCCTCGCAAGCTGCGATATTCCTCCAATCTATAAAGCTAAATGCCGCCACTTCCATCATGAGGCTATACAGGCCAGACCTTCTTTCATATGTAGATATGATTAAATTATGCCGTGGTGAACTCACTGGACTACATTTACATTTAGAGATGTTTTTTGTGCTCCATCTCCCCTGCACCCACTTAAGACGGGTACTACAATCACAAGATTGTGATGACCTAACATTTCCTGGCCAGTTTTCTACCAGCGCAGCACTGCATGCTTACAAAGTCTTGTCTGCTCATCAAAGCTAAGAAATGGCACCATGCTGCTTTTAAATTTATGGTTCACTTTGCTATATTAAACAGTCTCATGGTTTTGTAATGGGTCTGGCTGGTTAATTAAGTGGGTCAGAAAGAAGATCAAAGAACTCTGGTGGATACAGTCAGTATTTTGGACCATGTTAGTTATGTAAAGCTATTATATTTGTGGGTGGGCCTCTTCACTGACCCTTTCTCCTGTCAGCCTTTGCATTTTTGAGGAAAATCAGCTTGGCTTTTTATTCATGAGCAAATACTTGATCGTTAAATCGATTGTTAATTCAATTTAAGTTTACATTTAAAGTTTCATTTGATGAATGGGATTTAATTATGAAATTAATATCTTAAGAACCAAAAATCTTTCCTTTCATCTTCAGCGCGTACAGCCATTGCATCAGAATTTATATTTATTTAACTTGTTTTGCTTAAGGGCTCGTGCTGAATTGTCTATGAATGAACTGGCAGGGTGACTGACTGTTTTAGGTTAGCTTGTTTAAAGAAAACAGTGGATCTAATCGTGAGAAAAAAAAATTAGAGAGGTAGCCATCAATCATAAGCCCCCGTTTTTCCTGCTGTCAAACTTCCTCTGCACCAACACCACCCCCGACTGCAATTTTATAGGAAAAAAAGAACACTTTATCTTTCCAGCTGTCAGAGGAATGATCAGCTAGCTGATTATGATGTTAGTGATGCAGCATGCAACACTAACATCATGCAGTATGAGGTAAGTTTCACCGTTAAACATTTAAGGATGAATAAGCTGCTACACTCCCTGCAGTGCTTCCAGCATCCAAAACAGGCGGGATGAGGTGTGTATACGAATATTAGCATCATAAATTGTCACTGTATTTCCATTTGCCTGAAGCTTTTCTTTCATAATGATTTTTTTTTCACTTTTATTTTGCTGATTTGATATTGCACTGAAGAATAATAGTGGCAGAAATAAAAGGGAGGATTGAGGGCTTATCTGGCTCTGCAGGTGAGGTATTACAGGCTTCTCAATGGGAATCAGACTTATGGTGTGAAGTATAAGCTCCTGCACTGCACACAGAATTCTGTACATAATCCCAATGCACTTTCCCATAACTGGGAGCCGGGACAAAGTGAAGGGCACACAGTCCATTGGTAGTATGATGCTGACAAGCACACTGAGAGAGGGGGCATAAGTGCTTGTCATGCTTTGTGCAGCTGTGATGCTACTGTGGCGCAGCAAAACCGGGGATCTTCAAATCATCAGCTGACTGTAAAGGTTTTTTTTTTTTCCTCATACAAAAGAAAAAGCATATAAATGATGGGTTGATAATGTTATTAAAGGACAAATGACTTTGGAAGCCTCATTTCACTTTATGAAGAAATGAGTTTAATGCGGCTTAAACTACTAAATATAATGTAATCATCAAACAGGGTTATTATGTATTATTAGTGATATAATACATTTGGATGGGTCATCCTTCAACGCTATGTATGAAAGGAAAATTAATGTATTTTCATCTAATTTTCATTATCTATACAGATCTATTTTAGTGCACCGCAGTGTTTGGCTTGGCTAATCAAAAATCAGTCCCAAACTTGTGTTATGTACGCATCTATTTTCATGCACATTGTGATAAAATGAGACAGTGTATCTGGACCACTGAATATTCAGTGAGTCTTTGTAGACTAATTATAATGTGTGTCTTCATAAACTTGGGGACTGCATGCGGTGGCTGAATAAGGCAGAGCAGAAAATAAATTGATCTCTTGCTTTGATGCAGCTGTGTTGTGTGCACAAGTGTCTGATGAGGGGCTGCGCGAAATAAGGGAATCTTATTCTATATTTCTTTTGTATGGTAATGTAGGTACAATACATGGGATTGTGTCGAGTCCTTGCCTCAGCAGAAAGATTTCAGAGAAGATTTCTATTCTGGGCTGTGATCGAATTAATGGAACACTTCATTGGTGCAGGTCATGTTTGTGGTGTTGTAGAATTGTAATGAAGAAGAATGTTGTGGGATGCTGGAAAAGGAGGAGGCGCATTAAAATGCCACCCAGCAGGTTCTGTTGAATGGAAAATGAGTCCATCATTGGACAAGGTCATACACACACACACACACACACACACACACACACACACACACACACACTATCCCTGATCACACTTCACTGACGGGGAAAATCAAAGTAAATCCTAAACGTGGCAGAAGAAACATGTGACAACAGGGAAAACACGACGGTGACCCCTAGTGGTCATCTCTGAGAACTGCATCACCCACCTCATAAAGGACATGATGGATCTGGATTATCTGATTGATCCATGATTGATCCATGAATGCTGCCGCTGCCATCAGACCAACATGCTTTAAGCAGGCACCAGATGAGTCATGTTACCTGTAACCTTCTGAACTCCCTCCCTGGGTGAAGGAAGGCGGAGTCAGCCGTCTTACACACGTCTCTTTTTATGGCTAAACTGTTTCATTTCCTTCATTTGTGGTAGTTTCCATCATTTTACACGTAAATCTGCACAACTTGTGACTTCATGATGACTCGGTTTCTCTCTTGAACTTGGACCTCTTTTTGTATCTTGAAGACGTTTCACCTTCATCCCAAAGGCTTCTTCAGTTCTCAGACCTAATGGTGGAGAGTCCGAGGTGTTTAGCCCACACACAGACCAGGACCTTCTCTTTGGCTCCCACCACCTGCTGGAACACAAACTTGGGCTGATCAGGACCCTGCAGCACCGGGCAGAAAGCGTTCCTTCTGAGGCAGAAGGGAAACAACAGGAACACACATGAGAAGAAACATGAGGTGATCCAGCTGGGCTCCATCAGACCACCCAACACACAGGAAAGAAGGTCAAACACAGACCAGGGAGAAGGACAAGAGGAAGATCATCATCATCATCCCTTACGTGGCAGGTGTGTCTGAAAAACTCCACGCCTGACATCCCAGTCCACTTAAAACCAAGTCCCACGCTCAGACAGAACCTGGTTCATCCCAAGGACAAACCCCCCAAACACAAGGTCAGCAGCCTAGTATCTGCTGTGCAGTGAGCTCAGACCTCTGCAGGAGAAACCAGCCTCTTAGAACCAACATAGAAGAGCCACCTCAACAGGACCAGACTCAGCTGTACATGAATCTGTGGGTCAAAGGTCACTCTTTGAGGATGCCAATGTTCACATCTTAGACCAGGAAGACAGATGGTTTGAAGAGGAGTAAAAGAAGTGTCCACTGTGAACAACCATCTGTGGACAGAGGAGGTGGTTACATCACCAACTTTCACCTGCTTACACTCCTGAGTTCCCTCCCAGGGGTCTCAACCGTATTCACACCTTTGTTCAGGTGACCTCTGATTGTAATGACCCACGATTTACAAGGAAACACAAACTCATGAGAAGAAAGACACTCAGCTCCTCATATTTTTCATAGTTCATGTTCCAAGGTTACAGCTGAGAGAAATATGAGCCTGTCGGAGAAATCCCATCCAAACATGAATATTTGAGCCTTTACCTTCACCTAACCCCACTGACTGCATGTCTTTGGACTGTGGGAGGAGACCAGAGTGAGAACATTAAATTGTCCTCCGATTCTGGAGGGACTCCGTTATATGTTATTCACGGGCTGGATGCCATCTCTCCTAACAAAACCCCTCAGACAGAAGCAGAAAAACGGCTTCTGTTATTACAACAATTTCCTTTAGCATTGAGGTTAGTCCTGTTTTACCAAACTATTTTAAAAGACCTCCAGAACTTAATCTGACAGCCCTGTTTACAAAAAACCAGCCACTGTGGGGCCTTTCTGTGAGAGGTCAGAGACAGCCGGCTCCTCGCAGTGGACGTCCCAGCTGTCATTACAGGGGGAAGCTGAGGGCTTCATCTGTAGCCTCCTCCTTTGAGGAGCTTCCATGTTCTCCACGTGCTGCAGGATTTTCATTCAGGTACTCACAAGTAAATAATTCAACTCTTAACTGGAAAATAAAGCTCTCCATGTTACCTCCATCTATTCCCTTCTGTAAGTCAGGGTCACAGGGGCCTGGTGCCCACCCCAGCTTACTTCCTCTGGAATATGGAGTGAAGTGGTTCATAATAAATGTAATTGTCCACTAGATGGAGACAAACACACAGATGAATGCAGAACAATCACTTGTTTAGTGGCTGGACATTTAATTTAGGAATAAATATATTACTGAATGTATTTTAACACAACAGAAGATGACTCCTTGTAGGTGGCAGAGTTTGGACTCTTTGGCCTCAGACTGTGTAAAGTGCACAGATTAATCTCAGAGGCCAGGCAAATCAAATCAACATTCATCACATTTATTGAAGGATCAATAAGCATCAATGAGATAAGTGCTACAAAAATGAATAACAATGAAATTAAGGCCCAAATTTCTTTGAGTGAAACTAATAACTGTTCATGTCATTGTCTGACGTTCTGATTTGTGTCCTACACTGAAGATCAGATCTGGGTCTCAGTGGAAGATCTCCATGTTGGACTGAAACTGTCTTTGGTGCATCTGAACACTTCACCCAGCAGATTCTATCAGTAACTGTGAGCAGAGTGTGGTGACAGACCTTTCTTACAAGCCTGAATGCTGCATCGGTATTATAACAGGGTTGTGATTTGTCACTGTATAAATAAAATTGAATTGAACTGAGTTGATGCTACTTTTCAATGACTGTTTAAAGTTAGTCAGAGGTGCATGTGGATCCTGGGAACAGATGGGGGTGGGATGCAGGTCAGATGGTTGAAACAAGAACACAAATTGCCGCTGGAGGTCCAAAGTCCTTCGAGAATGAAGCTCTGTGAGAGGAATCAATGATGGGATGGAGAAATGCATGGAGGACATTAAGGCGCTCCTTGTAGGGTCGCCACATTTCACAAATGAAGATAAGGGACGCCCAAAGCGGCATCTCAGGCCCATGACCAACATGACCCGAGTTGCCCGACTCACATTTTATGTTGTAAAGGGGTGATCAAGAAAGCAGTTAGTCACATATAATTGTAATCATTTTTAAGCCATGAAAACTAAACTTTCATTGCTAAAAAAAAGTTGGATGTTGGTGACAAAAACACCTTTTGAGCCATAAAAAGAGATGTTTACAGTAGAAATTACCTCTGCTGACAGCAATCACTTATAATTCATATACTTGTGCAGTAATTTAAAATAAGTCTTCCTGTTTGAATTAGTTGGTACTGACACTTGATGGTTGCTACAATATTAAAAGGAGTTTATGTTTAAAAATGATAATCAACACATACACTTACTGCAGCTTTTCTGACCCTGTTGCATCTGTTCTGGAGGAAGCTCCTCAGGAATGGAGCTCATCATGCAGTCCCCTGATTTTATTACTTTGTTATGAAAATCTGTTGACAAAAAGTTGAGACAAACTTGAAGTGGCCACAAATTTATAGTCAATGTTGCTAAAACCTTCAAGCTGTGAGCCTGACTTTGACTTTTCTTTCATCTTTCTGAGATATTTCTATTTTAAAAAAGACTTTTAAACAGTTTTTCATCAAATCTAAATTATAGACTCTTGTCTTGGGACAAATGATTTTGTGGGTGCCCGCATATAATAAAATCATATAAATCACTAAATA
>VOQJ01004989.1:1244-19792 GCA_015052665.1 Apistogramma diplotaenia
GCGCGCGCGTGTGTGTGTGTAAAGGCATGCTCTGTGTGTGTGTGTGTGTGTGTGTGTGTGTGTGTGTGTGTGTGTGTGTGTGTGTGTGTGTTTGAATGTAAACTGAAAGGTGTAAATTGGCCTGTCAAAATGCATATATTTGTAATGATTAATCCCTCACCAAACCGGACAGAGGCCTGAGCAGCGGTATCTGACCAGTAGTCCGTAGGGAAGGGATGAGGGGGTGAGGGGGGCTCACCTTGCAGTCCGTTGCCGTTGGCGCTGGTGCAGGAGGGGGGTGGGGAGGCCTGGGGTCGGACCACAGGGGCGAAGGCGCTCTTTTGTTTAACTGTAGAGACGATAGGGAAGGAAAGGAAAGGAGGGAGGGTGAGAGTGAGAACGTGCTGTGAGTAGTGCGCGAGAGGGAGAGGGCAGTTAAGGTAAGGCTGGGATAGTATTACTGCCAGGGGGGATACACGATCAGTACTCACAGGCCCCTACCATCAACATCTTGCCCAGTTGAACAAACACAGGTGGCAAATGGTGAAAGACAAAATGAATATTTCTTTGATTCTAAGCTCCGCGCGTGTTCGCCAAAGTGCTAAAACTAAACAAGCCTCTGTGAATAACCGGTACTATATTATCACCATTGGTAATTTTATAGACCCCCGTCAGAAATGATTCATAGAAGTGAAAACGAATGTGGGAGCTGGAATTAAATCAGCAGCAGCTTAGTGCTACTACAGCGTGCAATAGTGGCAAGCTACTCACTTCCATATGGGGAGTTGGCAGAGGATCCGTTGAGGAACCCAGGGGAGCTTGGCACTCCCAGGTTCATACCGGCATTGCCGTAGCCATTCATGCTGTTGCTGACGGTGTTGTAGCTCGACTGCTGTGGGGTGCTGCTGGAGATGTAGCCCCTGGGGGACACGCTGCTGGTGTTCCGGCTGTAACCCACTGAATAACACAAGAAAATGAAAATGGATGTTCATTCATTTCCCCCCTTTTTT
Source organism: Apistogramma diplotaenia (assembly GCA_015052665.1). Classification (NCBI taxonomy): domain Eukaryota; kingdom Metazoa; phylum Chordata; class Actinopteri; order Cichliformes; family Cichlidae; genus Apistogramma; species Apistogramma diplotaenia. The sequence goes on from VOQJ01004989.1 coordinate 2,234, forward strand.
TTTTCTATGTATGTGGAGTGTTTACTAATTACAGTAAATAACAAGAGAGTTTTGCTGCTGCAATCAGTTTTATATCAGCACTTGCTGCGGATGCCAGTTTAATAAGAAAAGAACTTGGCACATAATTGGACCCTTTAACAACCTGTGAGGATGGGATCAGAGAATCCTGTGTTCAAACATAATTCCTGTTCAACTTTAATGAGTAAAAAAAAAAGAAAAAAGGATGGAAATGTAACTATTTCTCATTTTTCCCACAAACTTCCTGGATTCCCGTTAAGAGTCACCTCCAGCCCCCTGCAACCCACTTTCAAGACCCTCCGAATTGCAGAGCCATACCCAAAATCTCATACCTTGGTCATTTCCTTGTGACTCAGACACATTGACTGCTAGTTGGCTGCTGAAGGAGTTGACTCCCATCATGCCGTGGGAGGCTGTGTTAGCGAGAGAGGGGATCTGGTTGTGGTTGCGGGGAACGCTGTACAGGGCCTCTGCGATGTCAGCTGCCCTCTTCAGAATGATCTCCTGAACAGCACAGGGAAGGTTTTGTTATTTATGTGGGTTTTTTTTTTTTATTTGTTTGTTTGTTTTTTTATAGCTGCGCTTTTTCTTTGATGCATGGTTCATGACTATATGGCTAACTCACAATGCATGTAGCCTACATTGTTCCAGATATAGTGGTGAAAATACCCTTTGGTGATGCTATCAGTAAATTGTTTCTTACTTAGCAGAGGTGCAAAGCATGCTTAAATCAGCTGTGTGGACACGCACCTGATTGTTGTGAGGCATTCCATACAGGGCTTCAACGAGATCAGCCGCCCTCTTCAGTAACACCTCCTGATGAGGAAAACAGTGGGAGTAAATGTTAAAACCTAAACAGACTATGTTTGAGAGCGCAGTGGTACATGCAGCAACAAACAGTATCAAAAGCAGTGTTGCACAGCGGGGTCGCGGTGGAGCTTTAGAAATGTTTACATATTCAAACACTAAATAAAAGCCACCTTGATTTAAGAGGCACTAGAGCTGCATTTATATGGCACTACCATTTTACTCCTTCCAACCATGCGGAGCAGTGAATAATGTTCCCTATCTTAATTAAACTGGCATAGTCCTTTAAAAACAACACCTCACCCCTGATTCTGGGCTTCACGTTTGCTCCGGAGTTCACCGCTGAGTCCCCTCTCTTCAGAACAATAAAGTGAATTAGCTCTGGGTTAATCTAGTTCTGTTGTAATGACATTAAGGAATTTTTCAATTAACCTCTTTGACTGGCTGTTGCAAAGGACTTCACAAATGACTTCCCATCCAGCAAGAGCTGGGTGCTTGTGCCTTGGGGACACGGATGCTCAGGATGTGGTCTTATCCATGTCTGCATGCTTGCCCCCGCTTGACAATGCGGATTAGCTGTGTTGCTTTGGCTCTTAACACTGAAAATGAGTTGGCCCCGGATCCCGTTCTCCCCCCCCCACACCACCACCCCACTCTCTTTCGGGCTTTCAGCAAGGTGGGGTTTGGCCCGTTTGTGTATCTTTATCTGCTCTTTGAATTCAGCACTTACAATTAAATCCCTCTCAAGCAACCAGGCTGCTCTCTTTGTTTTCTATAATACAGAAGGCAATATGCTCAATGAAAAATCCTCTCCTCCTTTTAGAGTGCATATAATCTGACAAAGGCAAGTTGCAGACATGGCTCTTGCGTGTGTTTTAAAACGCTCGCTTGTTGTCACCTGCTGTAGAGCAGAGATTTGTCGCCTGTGCTGTTAGAACCCTGGTTAAAAGCAATGCAAATCTGTCACCAGAAACATCTCAGATGGCGCTTGTTTTCTTCCCACATTCGCTGTGTTTTCTTTTGCGGGCCCCGGTAATTTGTCTGAAGTGTTCCATCACTTGGCAATAGCAGTGTGGGATTAAGACGGCAGCTGCCATAAATGAATGTAAACACAGCCTTCGCGCCTTCAAACAGCGGCCTCCAAGACTTGGCCTGCATTTCCAAGGCGCAGCGTATGTAGTGTGTACGGAGTGTGTGTATGGGCCCTTTCATCCTGAGGAGCATATCTACCACAGCCCTTGATTTATCAAGATGAATCACTGTAGAAGCCACTTCCAGCGTATGCCATGCTCTCTTATAGAAACATATCGCTTAATCCACCCCAAGTTACCGGATGGGTGGCTCTTAGAATGGGCATTTACCTCTGAAATTGGTGTGTATGCTCAACGTTGCATGCATCTAGTTTGCATACAAATAAAGAATTATGGTTGTCGTGAGGCAGGTAGACTAAATGAGAGGACCAGCTGTCTTGATGTGTTCTCATCAGGCAGAACAGATTTCTCTCTCTCTCGCTGAGTGAGATAAAGTGGTTTTCTTTCTTTTTGTCTGCAGTTAATAATTACCAATAATCTATTCTATCATATTTCAAGATCTCCTACATGGCTCTCAATTTTAAACAACAATTAAAGCAATTAAGACTGTCGCGTTCGCAAGCCATGTTTCATTCTCTGTAAAACGTCCTCTCCCTCCTTGTCCATATGGTACTTTGCGGCAGTGACATAAGGAGAGCTTGGAAAAAGGAGGGAAGAAAACGATATTGCCTCTCATCCTTAATCTGTCGTTTACCGCGTGGTGTCTTAACTAACCAAGTTGACTCGCAGGGCTATGCTTAAGTGGCAACCTAGTCATATCCGAGGATGATGAGAAGTGCTGCACCCAATCAAGGAAGAAGTTTGTTTTCTTCTGACGAGACGCTTTCATGCGTATCAGCTCATGCTGTGAATACGATTAACACGGAATAGTGTTCTGAGGGCATTTCCATGTAAATCTCAATACTGCTCCAGCATAAGTGTAATTGGCTTTCTTGTCATGGAGACATATCAGAACACACCATGTTAAATTGAAACAATTAAAGGCTTCAAATGATTTCTGTTGTTCTGTGACAAATGCGTGACAGATTTCTTCTATTGTTTGCCATGCTTTGCATAAAGGTCTCATGTTGCACAAGTGTCTGCTCAGATAACAGATCACCTAAGATTTAGGAGCCATTTTATGTTATTGCTGAGGAGAAGGGGGGGGGGAGCCATATCAAATGATGTGTTATAAAAAATATCTAACAATAAGGAAACGTGGTCTAAAATGGTCCAAATGTGATTCTTCAAGCAGTAGATTAACATGGATGTTGTATTTATATTATCACAGTTAATAAAAAAGGGCCTAGGTTATGTAGCTTGGAGTGCTAATGCCATTATAAAACTGTAAGGCAATTACTCTGTTAGCTCTAGCCTGAGGTAATGAATGCATTTAGAAGCATAGGGCCATTAGATGAAGGTACTTCAAAGAGCACAGGAAGAGAGATTCATTTAAATACATGGGTAATTGCTTGACATGAACACATTTGTAATATTTTCTCCTTGTGGATTACACAAAGAATTGGAAAAGAATGGGCTTATGCTCATTTTGGGAGGAAAGAAAAGAATCCAAAGCAATCAGCTTAATAATAAAACAATATTGAGTTTCCACTTTTAATTTCATAATGAATCTAATTTGTTACAGAAGAGAGAAATTGAGTGTGATATAATGTGATATCCAGTCTATTTGTCCATTACTGCCAGAGGGCACAAAATGGTATTATAAATTGTCTTTTTTATATTATGAATAGAAAATTGTTTTATAACAAGATCTTAAAAGGGAGGGTGAATTCCAAAGTCTCTCTTCACTTAACGCGATGCCCGCAAACCAATCTCCTTTCTCATCACTTGACTGCTCACACTTATTACTTTCATATTCACCCTGGACTTTGCATTGAATTTTTATATCTCCACTCCTCCCACAGGGTCAGACTGTCATCTACGATGTTGTCTTAGAATTACGAGGTAAACTTCAATCAGAGGCAGCTTCCCCCCTTTTTTTCTCTGTGTAGCAACAATATTAGCGTGCATCCCTTGCTATCCATGAGCACTCCCATATTGGCTTTCTGTCTCCTTACAATTACCACGTGTCTTACTGGTCCCAGGGAGAAGGCTGGTGGAAATCAATAGTGGAGTAATATTATCAACTGGAGGGTGAAGTCATGGGAGGGGGGGGAGTAGAGGTGGTGAGTGGGCTTGGTGTCGATTTGCCTTTCTGCTAATGCACACCGTGCGTCCTCCAGCTTTATCTTCTTTTTATAGAGTCTCCCTACCTCACCTGCACCCTGTAATGGCTGTTCTCTATATGCTGTTTCTGTTCTCATTCCAAATGTACATGCCAGCCTAGGCCCGCCGCAGGCTGTTTTATTGGGAATGTGCTTTTGACCCCGAGAGCTGACCCTCAGATGGCAAGCTTAACAATGACGAATCACTTGGTGGGATCATTTACATGCCCCCTGAACCCCATATTTGGGTCCATTAGAGAGCAAATCAAATATTTATGTTGTTTATTGGAAGTGCAGGGTTTCATCTCACTCTGTGATTGTTTCATGCAAAGGCTGGGAGACCATGCTATATTAAGTATGCGCACACCCAGGAAACTAATCTTGGGTTCAGTGTCAAAATCTGTCTCAGAGCCAAAAACACTTTGTATTCAAGGAAAAAAAGGGAAGGGGAAAAAAAAGAAAAAAAGGAGGGTTTCTCTGTAATAAAGCTGTGTTTAACACTTTTGGTCTCTTTGTTCAAAAGATGTGGATTTCACAAAGACATTGGGTGACTTCATAAAATAAAAACAGTGTAGCTAGAATGACCGGTGACGCCTGCGGAGATAAAGCAAGTCATGTGGATATGAAAGGGTAAGTGTACTTTACCTTTTGGTCTACGTTTACAGTTGAAATTAGAGTAACATTTCATGTCTAGGTGTTGTTTCCTGTCTCCACGGGGACCGGGTCTAATTGAAACACTTCATATACCGAACCAGGGACTAGCTGTGATGTTCCATTTCTCCACATTGCCTTGGTCAAATGTCTATAGCTACCACACAGTCTGTTCTTTATTAAATTGTCCGTTGGACATTAATGATATTGCGGTGTAGCATGCTGGGATTTAATAGATAAGGTCTTTAAAGGTTTTACAGTATTATTAAAGCTCTGAGGTGGCCTCCACTTTACTACATGCCGAGGGGTTTCGAAAGTTCTAATCAGTCATATTATTACACTTGACACATCTGGAACGTCAGTCATCAAAATGGTTACTGGCAGGGTAGCAATTAGTGAAAACACACAGAGAGATTTTATCAATGAGAAATGGAAAGAGTGCGTGAATCAAAGAGGAGAAAAAGAATAAAAGAATCAAACAGATTCTGCAGGGGAGGGAGGGATTTTTTTTTTTTTTTTTGCGCACCTAAGTTTTCATGCTCAGGTGTCTCAATATGGCAGCCTATTTATGTGCCACACCAGTGTGTATAAAACTGATGTGGCTTTCAACTCCTTCACCCAGGTTCAAAAGAAAACAATAAGAAAGCCAAAGCATAATAACATGCAGTCTTTGTCTATTAGCTGCAGTAAGACTAGGGGGTTTACGGCACAGGGTTCTGTAAACAAAAGATTAAACCAAATCGAGCTGCAGAAAATGAAAGGAAAACATGAGTGGGGTAATGAGGGTGCAGACGTCGTTTCTGACCAGATTACCATCTCCACAGACTACTGGAGAGGAAAACGCCTGATTGAGCTATTTTACCACACAGAGAGTTTACGCCTCTCTCCACACACAAAACCAATCCCATTACCACACTGGTTAGTGGGTAAGCCACATATGTGAAGGAAATCTGTTAGAGTTTTGGGTCATAATGCTCTCCTCGGGTGTATTGTTGTTTCGTTTATTTGTCAGAGAATTAAATTCCAGACCGCTCTTGTGTCATTATCCTTCTTTGGTTTTCAATGCAGCAGAGACATTGTACTGACCTTTGGTAACCTCTCAGGGTCGCCGGGGTGTCTGGGGATGACCTTCTGCAGCCTCTGGAACCCATAGTCAATGGTTGGCTCATTCAGGGCTGAAAGAAAGGCAGAGAAGATGAAAATTAGAACATTTTTTTGGGCTAATTTTGTCCGATGTAGGAAGAAACTAATTGAGGAATTATTTGGCGTTTATGGTAAAATAGTCATTTCAGAATTAAAACCTCAAGGGCCAGACAGTATTTTATGAAGCATTGCTGTAACACAGGTCCCTCTGACACTTGTGCCACTAAGTGCTATTCCATTAAAAGCCATGATGACCTACATCAGTCCGAGGATTCTTCAGAGGAACCCTCCCCCTTTTTGTCTGCTTGAGAATATTGACTAAAGCAAACTACATAGCAGGGGTCTTTTTAATCTAACAGAGCCTTAATAATCTGTGAAAGGCTGTCCACACATTGATCTAGTGTAAGTTGCCGTCATTTCACCCTTCTGCACCAACTGTACTGCAACACTGGGCCCGTGAAATACGGCAGCAGATCCCATGGAGCCATTAATCTCTCCCACCCCTCAAATAGTAATCTGGGGCATGAAGCATATTGGGCGATGAATCAGAGGCACAAAGTAAATGAATCATAACCCAGACTTTGGTGAGAGCAGGGCGTTTTATGTCTGACAGTCCTAATGGGTAATTGAAGGTTTCCTTACAGCTTCGCCTGATTCTAAACAATCATGTGTACACTCATAGGCAGGACAAGGTGAGGGAGGGAGGGCAGAGGAGAGTAGGAGGGGAGGAGTGGAAGAAAGGAGGAGAGCAGTGTAAAGGGGGTAGGAACGACTTAATAGAGAACATCACTTCTCAATGTAGATATCATTTTCAGGAGAGTAACTCCACCGAGCAAGGCGCTTCATAAATCAATGGCTTTCTATGGAGACTAATAAGAGCTGCCTGCCTCTATTCATTGTTCAGCCTGTAATTTGGCCCATCACTCATTACTCAGCATGTAATTTCAGCATTAACACCGCACAGCTCGCTGAACCTGCTGAACACCAGAGAATGTGAAAGCAAGCAAACCCCCCCCACCCCACCCCAACACACACACACACACGCACGCACAAACATACACACACTCACACACAGGCAGGCAGGGCCACTGGAGCATAAGCCAGGGAGTCACGGCAGGAAAACGAGCGTTTATGTTTCTCATTCTTTCTTTTTGTTCGTCAAACACACATTCACAAACCTCCAAACACACCCATAAGGCACCTCGCACCTACTCGCGCATACTCGCGTTACTCACACGAGTACTTGCAATCGAACACGTGCACCACTTGTGTTAAAACTCGAATACGGTAATTGGTAGCTCAACCGTGCTCAAGTGGAGCAGTTATGTGTTCAAGCATGGACAATGCAGGGTGCTAATCGATAGCAAGGATCTGGCTTACAAATACAGCGGTATTCAGCCTCACAGGCCAGACACACCTGAATAAACGCCATGCCACAAGAACATACACTGCTGGAAATCTGATTTGACATGTCATCATGTGCCGCGAAACGACAAAGGTCTGCTTTGGAATGTCGGGGAAAACCATCTTCTCCTTAATAAAGGATTGATCTGCCGTATTGATCGTACATGACAAGGCTATAGCATGGAATTTGCCCCCTTTCTTTTGTTATTTCCACCCCAACCCCCCCTTTTTGTCTATGCACTCTGGCAGTCCCATGCATGTGTGTATGTGGACACACATAAGTGTGTATATGTGAGTGCATATGCCCGACAGAGAGAGTGTATGTGCACGGCAGCCCTGCCAGACCCCGCTGCTCAGTGTGATGTAAATTGTGTATGTGTAAAAAGCACTCCATAATCAGGCCATCCATCATCAGAGGCTGTCAGTGGGCTCTCTCAGGGTGATACATCACGCTCTCCTGTCCTCTGCCTCAGCTGGGGCCTACACAACCCGCCAGGCATGCTGGGAACACAGCCGGAGAGACGTACAGTACAGGACAAGACCTAGGTTGGGAGAGGTGTTCTGTTTGATGTGCCTTTCCAATGATAATGATGCCCTCCTGTAAATGCATGCTTTGGGAGGTAGGGTCTCCTTAATCTTTGAAATGTGGTTTTAAACTGGATTCTGTCAGTGCTTTTTACAGCTTATGTGCAGTAATACATACCTAAACATGGAGGAATCAAAAAGTCCCAAACTAAAACATCATCACATCTAAAGTTTTCTCTGTCAAGTGTAACACCTGGCATAGTGTTCAGCAGTTGCGGTCCAAGCTTCAGGCATGATCTCCACATGTCGACATGTCGCCATCTCATCTATCATGGAGATGATCTTTGTAACAACCCCAGCATAATGAAATTGGTGACACGGACCGCCATCTGCTATTGATTTCATGCAAATGCTTTTGACAGCTGATGGAGACTTGCATTAGCGCTAAACGGTGCTGTCAGTTGATGAGTTGACAGTTTTGTAGTCGTAGCATGTATAATAGTGCAGACAGACACAGACAATGTCAATAATCCGGTAAGAGCTGCTGATGATATATACTGAGCACTTATATTCAATCTAGACAATAAATGTGTTATGAGTGCAGTCATTGCACTGCACCTCAGATTTTTTCTTTCACGCAAAGATTTTCTTTCATCTGCTGAGCTTTTACAAGAATCATTGGGACTGCTCTTCTTACTTTTCCTTACACCACACACATTGACAGCAGCCCCACCTCTTCACCTCATCTCTTTTTTTTTAATCCTTGACACATCATTATGCTCCAACTTCACACTCCGTCGTAAACTTTACTTTCTTCTAAAGAGCAGTCCTGCGATGCCCTCGCATGACTCCGTCCAAGCCAGAATTCGTTCGGTCCCTCTTGTTCCTTCTAGTACAATATGGTGAGAGACGTGGGGGTGAGGGTGTCGAAGAGGCATGCCCCCTCCCTCTTTGCCCCTCCTGTAAGGCTTCTCAATCGCTGCAAGGAAACATGAAACCCTCCACACACATCCCATAAATCCTGAATTGGGTGGGGAGTCTAGCCGAGGGGTGGAGGGACACGGGGGGACTGGAGGAGGTATGATAGGGGTAGGGTGGTGCGGAGGGAGGGGGTCGCTGGCACGTTCCAGTCACGCCCGCTTCCCGGCCCGCGGCCAATCAATACCACTTTCCTGTTTTAGAGGCGGGTAATTATGAGGTGGAGAGATTGTGTGACCTCTCACCCCTGCTGCATTACTCGCCTGATATTAAGATAAATTGCCTGATTTTGGGTAAACATATGCTGCAATTCAAACTGTCAGCACTGGTTTGCTCAGGGATAATTTGTATTGATCTCCTGGCTTCTTCCCCATTTTGCTTACTGACCTCATGGATAATTAGAGAAAAAGAGACACGGGGAGGTAAGGCAGGGCTTGCATTTGAATACTTTGCAGGAGAGATGAAGAGCACATGTGGGGGGGGTGCAGGGGTGGCAGAGGGAACATTAGAGACTAATAGAATTTTCATTTTCTCTCATTTTCTGCTCAGATTTAGACAGGTTACGTGTTTTGTTCAATTATATCTCTTTTTCTTTTTTTTTCACTTTCAGTCCCTGCCTTATATACACAGAGACGGCCGAGGGTTTAATTTCTGTCATGAAACAAATTATACAAATATAATGAGACAACAAAGTGACAGCAAATATGTTTCAAGTTAAAGAGCTGATAACGAAAGGATTTATTGCCATATGTGAGCAAAATTAGCATGGTAAGTGACAAAAGAACAGACGTGATAAAGAGTGTGGCTCTCCTTCGCGAAGGTTTGGTAGAACATTTTTATGAATATTTCAGTAATTTTCTCTCTCCAGAGAGTGAATGATCATGTTTCAGAATATGAAGAAATGGAATGCATGACTCGGTGTGCAGCTGTGACCATATCATTTCCAATTTTGAATATCGCGCATGCGCACGGGACTCGGTGGCAGGCCTTCAGTGGGATTCTTCTGCCTGGAATGTGCAATTCCCAATCTTATTTTGATCTGATGCCTTAATCTGCCATCCTTTCATGCCACTAACACGTTTTTCTCCGAGAGCTCCTTTAGCCGCCTCAGCCTCTAGCCACTTAAAATGTAGAGTGGATGGCGTGTACATGGCATCTGAGTGTGGTCCGCTGCTCCTTCTCCATGTTCTCTAGAAATAGGACATGAGTAACCGCTCTACAAGAACACTGTAACATGGCCGTCTCTGGCAGCCAGAAGTGCTTACATGGCAATACAGCACAGTGTGCCCACAGTCTATATGAAAGTGGATTGAACACTTGTATTGGCTTACAGTATTGAGGTATAAACATAGGGAAATGTTTGAGCAAAGCAGTAAATTTAAAGGAAATTGTTCCTTGTTAAGTCTATGAGCCTGAATGGAAGCTTGCACAGAGTACTAGCATTCCTGCCAGCCATTACAGCTTATTACGATAACTCTATCTTTCCAGGAGATAAAAACCTAGCCTTGTTGCCATTTGCCAGCTATTACTTTCGCTAATTATACTTAACTGCTTCGAGCTTATCTCCACTCCTCCTACACCATTGAGCAGTTATTTTTTTCTTTCCCCTTAACACAAATTAGAGGTGGAGTGGGAGTTGGAAAGGGGGAGACAGATAAACAGCACAGGCAGAAGTTCATTCAAGTGTTATTGCATTTGTGACTTGTCAAACAGTCTAACTGAAGCCTTCTAGGCACCTGCAGTCTGTTAGATGGATGCAGTTCACAACAGCGTCAACACACGTAATGACCTCCTCTCACCAGTATTCAACAGCTGGAGACATTGGGAGAGGCCTAAGCTTCCCGGCGTTACATTAAGGAATTAAGACATAATTCTGTGTATACAAAGAAGGAATATTCAGAAGTCATGCTGCTGCTTCTCAGTACAAATATGTTCCAGTGTTGAGAACAGAAAACACACATGCAGACCGTCTTTTTTTTCTTTTTTTTTAAATCAACCAACACCAAACCAAGGCAAATTGAAATTTTCACAGCAAACTCACGCAAAGCAAACCTCATCTGTGTTAACACTGACCATATCATCTCCATCCACTGCAGCCAGTTATCACTCAGTGATTCCATCTCCAGCAGTCTCAAGATGAACAGGAAATTAAAATTTCAAAGATCTGCAGTTAAGATAAATCAATGGAGACAGATCAATGTTCATTGAAATTTCATGAACTTTGAGCCAATACAGATGGAAAAAAAAAAAAAAACCTAGACAGTTACAGTCTCCAGCAGATATTGCTCCTGCAACAGATAAAATGTAATTAACACGCTTAAAAGGGAGCAATGTTACAGATTGCCCATCCATAATTTCAGACTCCCTTCATATTGGTTGTATTATTAGAAAGGGCCGAAGACACCTGTTCAATCCTCTTAGATGACATCTAAAGTATGTGTGCCACTTCTCTAAGGACGTCAGCGGACTTTCACACATTACCGGCCAACAGAAATCAAATGGGTTCCCTTCACAGCTGATTGCAAGCGCAAATTAATATTGTAAAATGAAGATCAATACATGGACGGGGCACAGATCGATGACGGCTAAATTACGGCCGCATTTTCCCCCTCATTCAAGATGAGTTGTGTTTTCCTCTCAAAGTCAATACCGTGCTGCCTCCCTCATTCATTTCTCAATAAACTTGCCGATGAATTTCAATCAAAATGCGGCAGAGGAGGGGGCGGGAGGCTGGAGTTCTTTTAAAGCCCGTTGGGTGCAGATCATACTGAAAATGGGGCAAGAAGAGGAGGTAGAGAAAGGAGGAGGAGGGGAAAGATCCTCGTCTATCAAGAGCCCCCCCCCGCCTCCTGTGTCTATCTTTCTCTTGGCAGAGGACTGATGCTGTGACTTCGTGAGGACAATCCATTTTAAGAGCCATTACAAAACAGACCTCTAACGATACTGTGGGACAAAAAGTGGGTCCAATTAAAATTAAATCAATGAATACCATCCTTACTGGGAGAAAAAAAAAAGGCACACACCTATGCTTTCATTTTTCTCTTGAAAGATAACCACAATACATTTCACAGAGAGATGTAATGGGGGAAAATACATGCTCAACTGCAAGTGCTTATTTCAATCAATTTCCTCGAGCTGGATTTCACAGGTCACTTGCTGATAACACGCTGTGGAATAATGCCACAGTGTGCTTCTCAAAGCCTACCTGACAAGCTGCCTGACAGTGGGGGAGTACGAGCACGTGTCACGTCAGCCCTCTAATTGGACACAAGGACCTTCCTCCGTGGAACCTTGTCGTGCTCCACACAAGCTCACAAGGCCTTCAAACCAGGCCCATCTAACTTGGCAACGAGTGTCTGCTCCACTCCTGTGGAGCTAGTGCTAAATACCAGAGTTGTAATGAGACAGGTAGGTATGGGGATATGGCTAGTGGATAACATGCCTTGACACATGCTAAAACTGTTGTGCCAACTGGTTACAATCCACGTGACTGTGGCAGTGACATTTATAAATGCCTAAGTCATCTTTTCTTATTGTAGCAGTTCATACTGCAGGGGGATTTTTTTTCTCCCCTCCTTCAAATCTGCTTTTTAAAAATACCAGAGATTTTGTGTGGAAAAAAAGTTTAAAGATTGTTGAAGTATGAAGTAGTTTTGCTGTGTGTTTCAAAGTTCTCCTCAAAAGCTGATCTGTTTACATACCTCCTTGAATGCCTTTGATTATAGCATATCTTTGCTGCAGGCCACACCCCGTCACTGACCAGCAACCAACCGAGTAACAAACCCAACCCATCAAGCCAGGAAATGAAAAGGAAGCGCTTCATCTGATCAGCTTCTAAGTCTGGAACTTCAAAGTGACGGCAGGGTGGAGAGGAGACGTAAGGATAGGGCCAATTCACGAGCTGGACAGCGCAGGGCCCTATCTGATGTGCTTTGATAAAGACGTCTGCGTTTGTTTAATTTTCTTTCCTTTTTTTTTGGAAAGTAGGGTCCGTGATTATAGTACCGTGTTCCTCTTTCTAAGAGTGGAGCATTACATGGGTTTAATTCAGGATTTGAGAAGTGGGCATGATTTATATCTCTTACGCTTAGTCTGGGTGCATCTATGCTGAGAAAGGCATTACACATTTTGACATTCATACAGTGGGAAACTTTAGTTGAAGTGAAGCTAGAAAGAAACCTTACTTCTGCCCTACCAACATCTCCCTTTTCCATCCCTTACAGGGTTGACATTTCTTGAGCTCCACCAGTATTGAGTGAAGCACACATGACCCCTTTGTCCTTATGTTGATGAATGACTGCCTCATACCCATTTTGTCAGATTTTGGTGCAGTGGAGTCGATAGCGTCACCTTGACGAGGAAAGTTTGTGATCCATCAGCCCTCAAGGCTGTCTGGCCACAACTAAGGCCTGGCAAGAACAGCTCACTGTATGGGGGCATCCGCTTCATCCAAAATCCTTCACCCAGTGTGCTGCAGTCTTGTGAGGTCGAACGAATGGCTCTTATTACTGCCGCTTTACAGTGAGTGGGAAAAAAAGGAAAAAAAAAAACACTTGACTTGTACTAATAGCTGCGAAGCCATGCTGGTCACCAAAGGTCTGAAGACGAAGCACCCTGTCAGTGCCCAGCTTGGGAAATTAGCAAATAATGTTCCCTTCCCCCTGACAAATGTGTGACAGCTCGCCTTCGCCAATCATTCTCTGCTAACGTTATGATGCATGTCCTGGATCCCCACTGGAGGATACAGGCGAAGTTTACTGACCCTCAATTTACCCATGACAAATGGGGTCCCGGTAAATGTGCGTTTTCTGGGGCGCGGAAGGGGTTCATTTTAAGCAATCCTGGTTATGTGGATGTCACTGATTAGGATAAATAGTGGCTGAGTGTGTTAGGACTGCTTGCAGAACCATATTACCAAGAGCCCGCATCGTTGCCCCTGGAGGGGAGCACTCGTGGAAACTTGGCCAAGATAGAAAACCAAAAGCTCTGATGCAATTAGGAGCTTAAATTGGATGAATTGTACACTCAAGTTTTTATTTATGATTTACTCTTTCATACACTTATGTAAGTGCGTAATAAAAAGGTGAAAAGGCAGCAAATGAGGCCGCAAATTGAGACCTTTTTGTTTAAAAATGTATTTAATCTGAGCCGCACTTGCAATTTTCAGAGCTTAATAAAGTGTAAAGTATAATAAAGTATTGACTCAGACACAGGCAGGACTTTCTCCTTTTGATTTTCTACAACCTTGCTGACAGCTGGTTCTACTAGTCCTGTCCTGACCAATAGATAACCAATACATGGATTAGACAGAGGACAAGCTAGCAAGCTCCAAGGGCCAACAAGCTTTTAGAAGGTAAAAGGTATAGACCGTAGAACATCAAAAATGGGCAACAAGTCGTTCCTTTAAAACTGTGCTACTTAAAGAACGGATATTAGCTATTTCAAGCAGTCGGTAAACTGCAGCCTTCTCAAGTTTTATATAGTATGTCTGTTTGTCTCATTAGTGTTTTAAACATTCAATAGTCAATGCCAACAGGATTATTTGACATATACTACAGCGTGCTCTCTTTCTGAGAATGGATTGTGAGTTTTGGAGCCCTTCCAGGGTGCTAACCCGAGTGAGGACATGTCCCTCTGCTGTTCGAATCGACTGCAGTCTCCTCTGTGTTGACTCTTGGTAATTTGTGATAATTTCTTAAATTGAGCAAGTTAAATCTCCACAATTAGGGTGGTGCTGCAAGAAGAGTCAACATGAAAAAAAAAAAAATCTAAAAAGGCACTCCTCTCAAGCCGTGCTCTCAAGTCCCGCTTGAAGCCATATGCTTTGATAACTAGACCTTTGATATGCACATGGTGCTCTCAAATATGACACCGGAACATTCTGTGCCTTTTAGAAAGCACTGTGTCACTACATGCCCTTTTCAGCACATGTAATGTGCTATTGTAACTTCGGGTCACTCCACATCTACTTGCAGTTTTAACCGAAATAAAAGCTACAGTTTGTGAAATTAGATGTATTCTTCAATGCAGTACCTGCTCTCGTGCACTCAGTGCATCAGGCAATTGTAATTTTAATGTCTGACAGATGTAGTTAACATCCTTTCACCTACTGTACGTATGGAATCAAGGCTATCTTTTTCTAGCGTTATGCATTCTGCGCTTTTAACGGTTTCATTCTCTCAAGCGTCAACCCTCGTACAATCAGGGTAAGCCACATAGGGAATAGCAGAGCAGAGAAGCCAGACCTGTCTATTGGTGACTTTCTCTTTTAATTCACCACACTAATCAATTGTACCACCGTTGCCTCCAGGGGTAATTGTATCTTTATACTAACTGGAAGTGAGTAGGAACCCAGGGAAGACAGAGAAGAAGAATGGTAGAAAAAAAAAAAAACAACAAAGATAGGGAGAAGGGGACACGTTTCCCCAGTAAAACCTGATGGTAATCATCCCAATCCGCTTAGCCTCTGTGACTAATGGGGTCTGTTCTTAAGGGACCTGGCACTTTCACTAGGGTGCTATAGAAGCCATTAATGTCTTAACTTATACACCTTCTCAGGGTTGTGCAGTAACACGTGTACACACACACACTTGCACACACACTTTCCCCCCTCACACACTCTCATACAAATACACACATACACTTACGCAGCCACAGTACACTCCTGTTTCATTATCCCAGTGCCTTGTTGGCCTCTGCTCTGCTCCTGCTAGGGAGGTTAAATGCAGGAGAGCTGGGCCAGACTGCACGGTTGGAGGAGAAGGGGACGGATGGCTGGGGGTGGTAGTGGAGGTGCTGGTGGTGGAGTTTTGGGGAGGGGGGGGCTTGATGAGAAACAGCTGCCCCAGGATGGAGGGGTCTGGATGGGGATTTTTGGGTCTGGGGAGGGGGGGGGTCCTCCAGCACAACCCTGGCCTTGAGCGTAGCAAGGCCAGGGTTGTGCTGGAGGCCTGGGAGTGCAAGGAGAAGCGAGAGTGCTCCGACGCACCCCCATTTCATTCTGCCCATCAAAGTTGGAGCAGTCAGAGGCTTCCAGGTCAGACAGGCTCTGACCCCCACAACCTCTGTCTCCTCACCAATGATGATAGATAAGACCACCACTTCCTTCTGTTAGCCAAGATAATCAGATCCTTTACTCAGAGTGTGACACACACACTCCCCTACTCTCCCACATACATATCTCTCGCTCTCTCTCTCGCTGCACTTTCTCTCCTATGAATTCATGTTCAGCATACATGAGAATAACCAGATATACTTGTGCACTTAACCTACAGTTGGTATTGCTTTTCTAATCTGATTCATTAAAAAACAGGACAAAAAAACCCCACATTTTGGCTTTGAGAAAAGGGTTCATTAGCAGAAAGCATTATCTGTCTCACGAAGGAACTTTCCTGACAGCTTGATTTTAACAGAGCTTGGCAATGACCTTGTATGGTGGCAGGTCAGAGGGGGATCGAGTTGCACTTGTAGTAGACCCTCCACAACAGCTTTTCACGAGCAGTGCAAATCTCACACATTCACCATTCAGCAAGTCAGCTGGTTAGTTCATTATTAGTGCCCGGACTTAGGGTGGAGGGCTCCATCCACAGAGGGGGGGAAAGCGTACGAATGAGTATGTGAATAAGTGTAGAAAAAGAGAGAGCGAGGTGTGGGGGGTTGACTCACCAGTATAGACAAATCTTCCAGGGGCACCTTTGCAGAACTGCTTAGACTTGTAGGACAGCGTTACTTCCACAACACCGGGAATGTGCCGAGGTGGAGTCTGGACGCGGATGGCGTGGGGAGTTATCAGCTGGATCACAGAGATAAAAAAACAAAAAGAAAGAAAAGAAAAAATGAGCTGTCTGTAATAACAAGCATGTACTGCTATCAGTGAGAACTAGAAAGTTTTCTTAATAACTTTAAAGCTTAAAAAAATCTATTATTGTGGATGGATTTTAATCAAGTATGAAATGTGAAATTCTGCATCGTACCTCACTCCATACAAGCATGGTACCGAACACAACTTGTAGGCCATCAAAGAAGTTGTCCCCTATGAGGATGACGGTGGCTCCTCCAGTGGTCCATCCCTCGCTGGGACTGATAGCCTTGATGCATGGGGTGGCTGCTTATCCAAGACAAAGAGAAGAGCAAATTCAGCACCTAAGCTTCAACACTTCAGCACGTCTCTTTCCACTCAAACACATTACTGCACCACCTCTACGTTGAGCCCTCCATGTCTCTCTCACAAAGACATATCATGGAAATTGCCCCTGGAAAAAAAAAATGATGGATTTGTCCTTTAAGGCATGAGAATCAAAATCATTTATCAGCGTGCCGGAGTGGTGTAGTTAAGCAGACCCTTCAAATGGTCCACTTCACAAAGGCTAAACGCCAGGCTCACCAGGAAAATGATTTGATGGAGCAAATTATGTGTCAGGGCAAATGTAGCTATCAGAATTGATTAAGCATGCACCCGCATGTACAGTAAAATTTCAAAGTTGAACACATCTTAAATGAGTCAAGAATACAGGCTGTTAAAGTGGAAATGACAAGCTAAAGCTTTGCTGGTTCATGTTATTTCATTACCTTTGTTCTTCAGTGCAGGCGGTGAGTGTAGTTTCAGGTTTCATAACGTGAAATGCACTCATGAATTATTCAGATTGTGTTTTTTTTTTTTTCCTCTCTCTTTTTGTGATCGATTCAATCCTTTTCATTTTGTTTTTTACATTTCTTTTCATCTGGCATGACTTCTGCTT
>VOQJ01004998.1:17026-48921 GCA_015052665.1 Apistogramma diplotaenia
GGGGGGGGGGGGGGGATGTGTTCACCAGACAGTTTCTCGTTAGGTTAGGCGATATTAAAAATGTAATGATCGCAATAGCAGCGCTGCATGATTTGGGGGCATTTATTATTTATTTAGATTTAACACGAAACACGAGTAACGAGGTGCTTCCAGCTGAACATGCTGATTGCATACAGACGATGTGCAGCACATGGATGAAAATCAACTTAGACAGGCAGTATGCACACTTTGCTTTGAGCTTTCAATAAAAATAAACAATTGCATAATGTGGTGATATTAGAATAATGGCACCATCTGCTTTTAGATTGGCTCTCTATAAGCTGCTTTTCCACTATGCACTCCTGTGAGCCGTGAGATTCAAAATCTTGCAGGGAAAGTAGTCCGTTGCCACTTTAAAGACAAATATGACTGTAGATATACAGCACAGGGCTGTAAGTGTTTCCTCTGCTTTATCTTCTTTAATTCAAGCTGCAGCCATCCTGCTGTAATGCAGCGGTGTGCAGGCACTCGCAGAATGCAGCCTTTAAGTTTCATAGTATGAGTGCTGTGTCACACCATTTCACTGCAAGGTATGACTGAGCAGCACAAATACAAACGCAAGCTTGCAAGTAATCACAAACTGATCTTCGGTTACCCTGTTCCCGAAGGCAAGATGCTAAAATCTGCCGGGAAATACAGGTTGACTTTAGCAACAAGGCGCATTAATATGAAATGTTTTATCCTGCAAAGAAAGTCTTCTTTTTCTTCTCTCTTTAGGGGTCGCCACAGTCAAGCACCTGCCTCCATCCTCCTCCTTACCCCTATCATCCTCATCGTCACTAACTCCGTGAATCTTCTCTGCAGTCTTCCTTTTGTATGTCCTGCCTGGCAGCTCCATATTCAACATCCTTTGTACAGTATGCAGCATAACTAAGATTTCTCAGAGTGTTACTGGAGGCCAAGGTAATGCCATCCAGAGTAAGAACCTGGTTAGCCACCATGCTTCTAAGATTTGTGGGGTCGAGTACAAGAACTTCAGTTCTATTTGAATTTAGAAGAAGGACATTAGAGGTCATCCAGGCCTTTATGACTTTAAGACATTCCTGCAGTTTAACTAATTGATGTGTGTCATCTGGGTTCACCGATAGCAGCACCGTACCTTTAATACCCATGCTCTAATCTCTGTAATAAAATATTATGGTCAACAGTATCAAAAGCTGCACTGAGGTCCAACAGGACAAGCACAGAGATGAGTCCACTGTCAGAGGCCATGAAGATCATTTGTAACCTTCACTAATGCTGTTTCTGTACTGTGATGAATTCTGAAACCTGACTGAAACTCTTCAAATGAACCATTCCTCTGCACGTGATCAGTTAGCTGTTTTACAACTAGTCTTTCAAGAATCTGTGAGAGAAAAGGAAGGTTGGCCTATAATTAGCTAAGACAGCTGGGCCAAGTGTCTCCAAACCGCTCAACCTGAGCTGTCACTCCAGTGAAAATCTTCACCCCTGCCACCTTCAAGCTCTGCCTGCTGTGCTTTTCTCAGCGCTGCCGTCTTCCAACCACACGTCACTGCAAGCCTCACCACCATCTTGTAACCCTTCCCTCTCACTCTTGCTGCTATCCCTCTGTCATAAATCATCCTTGACGCTCATCTCCACCTGCTTCACCCTGCCTACACTCTTCACCTCACCAACCCATCCACCTTCACTACTCAAACCTTCTGCTTCTTGCAGCTTTACCGCTCTCAAAGAAAGTGGTTCCTAATTTCGGGAGTTTTTTAAAAATTTGATTATTTTACTGCATTACTTTGAGCATGCGCACGCTTATCGTGTCATTATGTTCTAGATGGTTATACTGTTTAGAGGATAATGAAATTTGCCAAAAGGAGAAAGGGACATGCATAGTTTCTGTAGAGGTGTGGTGTGTGTGTGTGTGTGTAGGCTCATTTCCAGCAGCTAAACTGTCTAAGAAAAGAAGAGGGCAAATCACAGTACAGATAGTAATAACACTTGGTCATAAATGCTAATGCTTTAATTCCAAGCACGTCTCATTTTAAGTCCCCAGTAGAGGTTCTTACACTAAAGAGCTGAGTAGTAAAGCTACTGTAAATAGTAAATAATAGATGGGACACTGTATGTTCTGCTAGCACAGCATTGCAAGCACAAGGCCGCAGCACTTTTCTTACCCACTAGAGGTCTCCCTTCCTCACCAAATCGCACAAGGGTACAGGAGCAATCTGCTGAGATTTCACCTGAACTAAATTAAAATATAATGGCATTAAGTTCAGGGATACTTGCCTGGAGCGGGCTGGAAGGCCTCATCCAGAAATTTGCCTGTGGGGTCAGGAATATATCGCAGGACCGTGCTTCCATCCCTGCTCAGGAATCCGTTCTGTAACAAAGAGCAGAGGGTTTCAGGCCTGTGGCACTCCCTGAGAAAGAGACCAGCACAAAGGGAGAAATTATTTTCTTTGCAGGTATATTAAGGGTTTAATGTATTCTTACCAGTAAGCCAGTTCTGCTGTGGCATGTCCCGATGCTGCTGTTGAGGCTCTGAAAAAATAGGTAAGGTAAACTTTAGTTAATCATCTAATGATGATGCCACAGTAAATGCAATACAGGAAATTGTGTTTTATGAAGCCATAACACAATTCCAAACTGCCATAAAGCAGCCATAAAGCAGCCACTGAGCGAAGACGGAGGTTTAAAATGTTATTAAAACAGCCTGTTTTGCTTAGTTTCTGATTTAGGAAAATAATTTATTTTTTATCTTTTAGTTTGGCTTACTTTGATCTTGTTTCCTTTTTTCCTGCATATTTCCTTTGGGCGCAGCGATTTATTATAAAGCCTCTGAGGGGACAGCCGGTTCCCTCTGAATTGTGACGTTAATATGTTTTTATGGTAAGAAGTTACAGCTGCCATTATCAGTACGAGCTGATGGGGATCGAAATAAACATTCAGCATGTAGATTCGTATTCATTCAGGCGGTATGACGAGCTTTGCTGCGTCTGTCAGACAGTCAAAGGGCTGCGAGTGGTGTGATCATGAAGATCGGCCAAAGGGGGAGAACAGGGTGACAGCTGTGGCAGTGCAATTACTTTCAACAAGAAAAGGAAATTAAATACATCGGAGCCCTGACCATCTGTTAAAAAAACCTTAGCGGGCCATGCCTCAACAGTGATATTGCAAAAACAGACCTATTCTAAACTTTTATTGTGTAAAAAAAGAAAAAAAAAGGTGCCTGTAAAGGTAATCAAACTTGAAACCTCATATGGGCTAACCAGGCTGTCAGTGGCCGGCAACAATCCCAGGTACAAGAGCCAGACCTACGCACGGCCTTCACTGAACCCGAAGGAGAAGAGTTCTCCTTATTCCACCTTCATCAATCACAGGACAACTGGGAGGAAACGTGGGAGAGGGGCTGATTAGGGAGGGTGAGTGGGCGGGGGGGTTCAGGACAGGTAAACAGAAGGAGGGCCGCTTGGGTCAAAAGGAAGCATTTCCCACTTCAAGCCATTATAATTAGTTAAATTCCACATAAACACCTCCGGTAGGCCGAGTTTAGCAGCCGCTGCTCTGTTTCTGCTGACTGAAGGCAAAACCATTTGTTTTCAGCGCAGTAAAAGATGATTGTGTTTATTTCCATCCTGACTCACGGGGTAATGATTTATGCAGAAATCTCATTTCCCAAAACACAGTTAACACAGCACAATTAGATTTTCAAACAGTCGACTGCCTCTTGGTAAAGCGTGCAGCACTGAAACGCGTCAGATTTCTTCTGCTTCCTCCAAAACGCCTGCTTTACTTTATTTACAGTTTGAACAAAGGTCAGTGAGAGTGAATCTGGGGTGGGCGGGTGTGTGTGTGTGGGTGGCGAAGGTACCATTACATCGCTCATTAGGGGCTTATAGCTCACTGCATAAAATACGTTCACAATATTTTGGGTGTGGATCCCAGATTTGTGTGAAAATATTCTTAAATTAGAAATGAATATGGTGCAGGAGGTCAGCAGTTTAGCATTTGGTTTCAGGCCTCCTGTTGCTATAGAGGGTATAAGGAAAAACACTGTAATGACCCTTAGAGTCAGTATTTGGTATGACCACTGCTATTCTTCACACAGCCTGAACTCTCTCTGGCAGCTTTCTTGTAATTTCTTTAAGCAGTCTTCAGGAAAAGCTCTCCAGGCTTCTTGAAAAACACTCAAAGCTCTTCTCTGGATGTTGGCTGCCTTTAGCTCTGTTTTCTCTCACATGATCCCACGCTGCTTTAATCATGCTGAGGTCTGGGCCCTGGGGAGGCCAGTCCATGACCGATACTCTTCCACTGTGTTTTCCTATTCAGGTATGCTTTTACGGCCTCGGTATTATGTTTGTGATCACTGCTGAAAAATGAAGCTGTTGCCAATTAGACATTTTCCAAATGTGACCTTGCTTTTCTGCGTTCGTAAATCTATAAATTTTAACGAGATTTCCAACACCGCTGGCTGAAATGCATCCCAAAACCACGAGAGAGCTTCCACTGTGTTTTACAGATGGCTGCAGAGGCGCACTACTGCACCTCTGTCCTCCTGACCTCCTAAGTGCTGAAGACAATTTGAACCAAAATCTTTTCAGTCCAGTTTTCTGGCAAACGACGTGATTTTCAGATACTGTTTATCAGCTTTAGACAAAGTGCCTAACTGGTTCTTTGCTAAGGTCTCTGAATACGGAGAACTATTGCTTTAGACCACTTGGGAAAAAAATGACAAGAAAGCCTGAGGGGTGGCTCAAGACTTTTGCACAGCACCGTAGCTCCCAGGATTCAGAGCAGCAGTGACGTCAGACAGCGTTAGGTCAGTCAGTTTCTGGGATGTGTGATGTTCTCAAGAACAATAGGATGACTTTCTCACGAATTGCGTCACCTTGTGGGAGTGATACATACAGTATTCAAGCAGTAGTCATAACTCAGTGTGACACTGACGCAAATTGCGATGATTTGCCTCCGGTAATTATACCACTTTTGATTTCACTTCCACTTGAGCTGGACTGGTTATGTGGCAGTGCATTTGATCGTACACGCCTGACCGCAAAGTTTGAGCTAATTACTTTATTTCTTAAGTGTCAGGATCACATGATTTATGATGATTTTACGATGCCACCTTGGTAAGACTTGGCTTTTGATTGCATATTCACGCAAAGGGACTTACTGTTGAGTGGAGCAGTGGGGTGTGGGAGGTACTCGGGCTGCTGAAGAAGCCATGCTGTGGCAGGAGATATTCATCCGCATCCACAGCATCCTCCATGTCCTCGCCGCTTATCAGGCTGCGGTAGAATTTAGTATCTGCAGGACTCGGTAGGTGCATGCGGTCATCTCCCTGAAATGAGAGTTTATGTTGTTTGTTACATCTCCAAAGTCACTGCAGCTCATAGTCTGCATATTTAAGCAATCTATTTTAAAGAAGGAACCGCGGTGAAATGATACCTGGATGACGAGATAACGAGACGGATCCCGAGCCATCTTTGTAAACTCGGCTATTAGTTCTCGGAAACGAGGCCGGCTGTCTGCATCGATCATCCAACCTGCGCACACGCATCAGCAGAGATCATCAAGATAGGTTGACTCAATGAGATGAAACTTTCATTTTGCGAGCATATTAGTAAAAATTATCTGCAAAAACAGCAGTTCAGCAGGAAGCAAAACTGGAAAGAGGGATAATAAAGATGAAGCTTTAATAAATTAACAACTGCTTGCAGTTAAGTGCAGTATGTTTTAGAAAGCAATGAAAAAAATGGGGCTGCAACTTGTTTTTTTCCTTCCTGATTCATTTGCTGTTAACTGACTTGTGTATCAGTTTATTCTATAAAACAAGACAGAGCGAAAATATCCAATCACAACACAGGATCATCTGAGAACAGACTACCAGTTTAAAATAATAAATGAGCTTACATTTCACCATGATCATGTAGACGTCAATGGTACAGATTGGTGGCTGAGGCAGGCGTTCTCCTTTCTCCAGGATCCCGGCTATTTCACTGGCTGGAATCCCATCGTATGGTTTGGTCCCAAATGTCATCAGCTCCCAAACTGTTACACCTACAGTACAGAGAGGAGGACAGATGGTAAATGTCAGTCTGATGAGCTGTCATTGACTTTGTTTTGCTCCCAATAAAAAGGGAAGAAATGAGAGTGACAGGATGTACGCTTCTCAAGAATTACACAGTATCAAAATAGCTATGTTGACAAATTGGCTCTGCTTGCAGGAGTGGGAGTGAGCAGGATGCCTCTCTGTGTTGGAGGAACTGAAGAAGGGAAAAGGAGGAAAGGCAGCCCATCACTTCTGCCAGGGTCTGCTGATGCTTTTGCCATACTGAGCGGAAGGCATGATCAAACCCCTCGGGTAAAGAAGATTTGGAAGCTGGCCCACACAAGAAAAAAGCTGTGCTGTCTTTGGTTTCTGTGCGTGTGCGCGTGTTCCTGGGCTGGTAGAACTGCTTATGTGGGTTGAGGCAACAATTTCTTCTGACGTGAAATTGTCCATCTGAGACTGCCAGTGTGTAGGTGTGTGCTACCTGTGTCCTAAAATCGCAGATGCTAGCAAGATGTTCTCCCTTTTCATTTTCTGTTTGACGAGCTTTATTAGGTCCAAAAACAACACGCTATCTGAAGCTTCAAAATGACTGTCCGCTCCCTGCCTCGCTTTCTGCTGAAACACTTTATTTAGCAATGAATAAATATTGCTCTGGTGAGGATGTCACCAATACTCAAGAGTACTCAAGAGCACAGCTGTTTTACTGATCGGAAGTTACACAAAGATCCAGACTCAATCTGGGACAGTGCATGCGAGGTTTTCTGCCTCACACATAAAGCTCGTGACTTACCGTAACTCCACACATCGCTCTGGTGTGTGTACGTTCTGTTCAGGATAGATTCAAGAGCCATCCATTTTATTGGCACCTGTGGGGAAATATAATTGTATTTTAATTAAAAAGAATGTATTTGCACTTAAAATTATGATTAATTCCCCCACTTTCATGCTTGTAATCCATCTTTGCAGGTGCTGAATCACAGATACAGAAGAAACTACGTTAAATGTGATGTCATTATAAAACACTGGGTTCATTTTTTGGCAACACCGTACATGCAAGTGTTTGCAGGGGCGTTATCAAAGACATAATAAAGTGCTGCAGCTCTTTATAATGCTGAAATCGATTACTGTCTGACAAATTCATTAGGGTGCATAATGCAATTTTACTGCCACCTAATGGTGGGAAATACAAAAGTCTCTTTTTGTTGCATTAAGTGTAATCGTGATGGAAATAGACTTGTGGCATACAAAGAACATCACACCAAACTGTTCTCTAAATTACTGTAACAAAACAAGGTCATATGGATGTAAAAAAATATTACTTCAAAGTCCACCCTGTTACTACATTTCATACCAAGTAATGCCTAAAAAGAAACCCCCAAAAAACCCAAACAAAACAGCACAACATGTTTTTGATGATGGAAAAGTCATCCTTCCAGTTAAGAAGAAACAAAAAAAGAAACTCTTTTGATTTGTCATTTCTCTCAGAGTGTAATTCACTGACGGGAGCTATTTATAGACAGCGTCTCTTACATAAGATATAATCTAGAACAAAGCAAAGTACAAAAATATATCTTTTATGCAGCTGATTGATCTATAGGAAGCGGCCTGTCTCTCAGCTGGCAACCGGCTATAAATTCATTAAATAAGATCATATTCATATTTAGGCCCATTTGTGTGCAACAACAACTCCATCCATCCGTTTTCTTCCACTTATCCAATTCAGGGTCGTGGCGGTGGGCTGGAGCCTATCCCAGCTGTCACAGGAGGAAAGGCAGTACACCGTGGACAGACTGCCAGCGTAAAGCAGGGCTAACGCAGAGAGACAGACAACCACTCACGCTCACATTCACCCTACGGCCAATTTCAAATTGCCAATTAACCCATCCCCATGCAGGTCTTCAGACTGCGGGAGGAAGCCGGAGTACCTGGAAAGAAGCCATGCAGAGACAGGAAGAACATGCAAACAGCAGCGTGGAAAGGCCCCAGTTGGCCAGTGGACTTGAACCCAGACTTGAAGCAACATTGCTAACAACAACTAACTACTAAAAAACTAGTATTAAGGTTTAGTCACAATATTTTTCTAAACATCTTGTTAAACGTGGTAAAATAAATATATTTTCTATCTTTTTACTCCGACCAACCTTTCCTCCATCTGCATGGTACTCTTTCTCATCTGCATTCAGGAGCTTGGCCAAACCAAAGTCAGTGATCTTGACATGTTGGGGAGTCTTCACCAGGACGTTTCGGGCTGCCAAGTCACGATGCACTAAGTGGCGCTCCTCCAGGTAGTTCATTCCCTTTTGTCAAGGAAATAATGAAACAGATTACATAAAAGCCATACTTTCACTAGCTCACTGATACGGTTGGAAATCTGAAAACACTGCTTTCTCAGATAAAGTGAAACATCTAAAAAAAATCTAATCTGTCACGATAGACTCGTCACAATCACCTGATTGCTCACATCAAGGAACCGTTCTTTAGAAAAATCTCTTTTTTAATTACACATCCACAAAGACTTAAAACCACAAAGCCACGTGATATGTTTTGCCTATATTTATACTGCCTAATACTATAACTGTAGGCGTGTAAAACAACCAAAGCAACAACAGCAATAACAGGTCCAATCTAATCAACACATTACTCAACTGTAACGTGACACCTTTCCCTCTTACCTTGGCTATCTGCACACACCAGTTGAGCAGGTGCTGGGAGCCGATATTGTCCTTGTTCTCTTTGACATAGTCCAGCAGGCAGCCGTAAGGCATGAGCTGCGTTATGAGCTGCACTGTGGAGGTGAGGCAAATGCCCAGCAGACGGCACACATGGGGGTGATTCACACTGGCCATCACGTAAGCTTCCTGTAAGGTGCACAGAGCTTCAGTGTTTTGGGCAGTCAGGTGACATAAATGATAAAAAAAAAAGTTGACAACTTCACTTAAAAAAAACAAACTGTAACCAAGTGTTTAGAGCAGTAAACTTTGTCGAGGTTTAGTACAAGCATCCAAGACTGTGGCAGCACACCTACATAACAGAAAATAAGGAAAAGTGCAGGCTGTAAGGAGTAAGAGCAAGTGAGACCTGCAGCCTCTTCCATCCCTACATAAATGCTTGTGGAGATATCCTTGCTAATGAGAAAAAATATATTTTTTGAGATACCCAGTGTCAGGCGATATGTTTCTTAGGAGCAGCTAAACAAAACCGACTACTGTATATTTCACTATCTGCCAGTGAAAATGAATAAAAGGAAAAAAAAAACGCAACTTTAACAATGAAAATGGGAACACGGAAGCAGTAATTCAAACAGAACTTTATCTGGTGAGTTTCCTGTCATGAAAGCATTAAGTGCATCCAAAATATTTTCTGCACACCTATTATGCTATCAGCGTTGCTCAATAAATTCTCAGCTTATACCAGGGGTGTCAAACTCATTTTGCACTGTGGGCCACATGCAGCTCACTGTAGTCTTCAGTGGGCCAGACCACAGAAACCTCCTTTCTGTATGTACACAAGTTCAACTGCATATCAATTCTCTGAGCTATCTTAATATAAGAAAAAAGTGGGATGTAAAAGTTCTGGTAGTTCTTTGTCCAGACTGTCATGTAATTATAGAAAAAAAAAGATGTCCTTCTTTAAAATTTAGTCTTACTGTGAAGCCATTGTAAAAACTAAATTCTATAGTAGTGACAAAACAATCATCCAGCGGGCCGGATCAGAGTCTTTGAGGGGCCGGTACTGGCTCCCGGGCCTTATGTTTGACACCTCTGATCTATACAGTTTCAGCAGTCTGATGAAAAAGAGGTTGTCAGTCACGTTCTCCCTAAAAATGCAACACTGCCCTCAAGTCATGAAACTGAGAGAACATTTGTGTTCACCACAGTGTGCAGATGTGCGGCAGAACCACAAAATTCCAGGATCTGAGATGCACAGTTCTCTGTGTGCCTAATGCATTTAACACAGGCTGCTTTCTCAGTGCTACTTCGGCACTGCATTCCTTTCCAGAACACCTCAGCCTTGGATTACACCAGCGCCCACACGTTGCTTTCCCACGAATTAATCCCATTTCCAACTGTCCCATAAGACGGCTGCCATGTAAACAGACACGTTCTCCATTACAACAAGTGGCTATTAGTTGGATTGAAGGACACATTAGTGGTAATGTGACAACCAGCAACCAGTAGCTGCCACTTATTCAGATTGAGGTATATCTGGGCTTTTTTCAAGTCAAAACTTAAAAAGGTGTATAACATTTTATTTCCAGCCAACAACCCGCCCTTAGCAGACGGAGGGAGGGAAAGAGCCACTGTTTTAGCTCCAATTCAGCATTATGGTAAACACAGAGTCCAAAAGTTACCACATAACCTACATCCAAGATCTCTTTGTTTGCTTTCGGAGATGTGGCCTCTCTCAAAACCTTGATGGCCACTGGGATCTTCACTGGGATCTTCTCTCCCTCCGGAACCCACAGACCCTGTATGGACACAAGCATTTCGAAGGCTGCAGTTACACCTGAATCATCAAGCGAGCACACAAGCACACATGTAAATGTTAGCATACACAGTGCAGAACAAGCACAAATATTGACATGCATGTACAAACTGAAGTTACACCTGCCCTCAAACACACAGTAAACAGTGCATTTGCATTCTGTTTGTAGTCCTTGCTGAGTAAAACTGCCCACAGTATGAAGGTCCAAAACTGAAAACAGGCAGAAATACAAAAGCACACTTTTTTGTGTGTGTGTGTGTGTGTGTGCAGAAGAACATTGAGCTGACCTACAATCTCTCTCTGGAGAGATGCCCTAACCTAAAACCAAACCCTAAAATAAACGGTTAACCTTGAGGAGACCAGCTTTTTGTCCCCACGGGGAAGGAGAGCTCCCAAAATGTCATTGCATAAACACACATTAATACAAGAGCACTGAAAGTGATTGTGAAGTCACCCATGCATGATGTGGCAACTTAAAAATGAGCTTTTATAAGAGGAAAATTGACACCAGATGTAGATGAGTGGAAACGCTGACGGGTGTTGGTTCTGGCTATGAGAGAGCCTCAGATTCAGTAAATCCCAGCACCGGGGTTTAATTATAACAATAAGACACACCCCTGGGGTGTGTTATTACCTTGTAAACGGTACCAAAAGCTCCTGATCCCAGAACCTTGATTTTCTTAAATTCAGGTTCCTTCAGGATCCGCAGCAGAGCCTGGTTTGGCGCCTCTCCACTTGGAGTCAGAGGTTCAACCAGCTACAAAGAGGAAATCACAGTTTTGCACATTGTCTCACAGACTGCAGCAGCACAACAGACTAAATGTAAGTGCAGCAAACTTAGAGGTCATTGTCTCAGCAGGAAGTACTGATTTGCTGCAAATAACATTTCAATGCGCTCCTTCAAGCATGGTGACTCATCTTACCTCTCTTTCTTGGAGCAGTCTACGCATGGTCCTCTTCCTCTTGATGTGGCGTCGGCGGAGCAACACAAAAACAGACAGGCCTGCGATAAGAGCAGCCAGGAGCCCGCCAACAACACCAGCCGCAACCATAGAAAGGCCAGGGGGACTGAAAGACGGGAAGGGAGCAGATGCAAAACAGAGTGCATTTGTGAGTTTCAGCAGAAAGCAGAACTGTGATTGCCACATCTAACCCAGACAAAGTCAGCTTATCCCTAAGAAGTGATGATCAGCGTTGCTGTGTTTACTCACCCTTTAATATGGCAGCCTTCAAGACCAGGTCCAATGCACCTGCACACAAACCAGAGCAAAGAATCGAATGTAAGTCTGCTGTGTTCGTTCAGGCCGCAAACTCACAAAATCAACACAGAGGCATTGTTTTTCTATGAAAAACGCATCGCAATTAACCAAAAACCAAAACTGTTGCCACACTTCTGTTTCTCAACATATCTGATTTCTTTTCTGCCAGGAAAAGCACCGAAATTCTCTGTAAAATGTCCACGAGACTAAATACTTCCAACGAATGCATCAGCGACTGGGGTCGACTTGGGACTGTTTATTTCCATGCAGTCAAGCAATTTATTCATGAATCTACTAAACTCAGATATGGAAACACGTATCATATTCTTCTTCTTAAAAGTGTTGCACAAAACAGTTACTGAGGCCAATCAACACAGCAGCTTTCAGTGGTTTAAAGGTATCCCAAGTTACTCATTAGGATTAAAACTGATCCTCTGTCATTGTGAAAACAAGACCTGCTTTTAGTTCTGCTGTTGTTATTATTGCTTTGCTCTCAAATGCACTGCAGACCTATAAAAACAGTGCAGTCGTATGAAAAAGAAGGTTTTCACAGAACTCTATCCAGTGCTGTCAAAAACCGATGTCCAGCCTTACTGCCTTCATAGGAATAAGGACTGTGTAGAAGCCGGTGCTCCTAATTAGATCCACTTTAACTCAGCAAGTGTGACTACCTCTATACACACAGTTTGCTGTTGTGGCGCATGCTGGTGTGTATTTCAGAGAACCTGCAGAAAACCCGAGAGCCACATCTCAGACACTAAAGGTGTTAGTTAGCATTTTAAATGTTAAAGTTCATGACAGAACAATTAGGAAAAGACTCAATATGGCTCAAAGGAAAGATGCCATGTAACTCCTGCGGCAGGCAGGTATACGACGCCAATGAAGGCGGAGCTGAATTTAAGCTCAAGCTTTATTAAACAAAAAACACAGGTCAGGCGGCAGCAGCACAGGATACTAACTCGCTTGAAACATGACTTGACTCGACATGAGCACACACAGGAGGAAGAAAAAAACCCACGACCACGGACAAAAGAAAAATCAGACAAAAAACGAGTAACAAGACAAGTGGGGAACAGCAGAATGATACTAATGAGACAAGCAAAACTGGCAACACACTGGGAACAGGAGAGTGGGAAAATAAAACAGGAAGCAGCTATGCTTGGAGACAGGAACACAGATTTGACACAGGAGGCAGGTACAGTGAGGGAAACGAAACATAACTAACCAGGAACAAAACTCAGACAGCTAAACTAAGGAGGCACTACAGCTAGGAACATAACCCATAACACCAAGAAGTCTAACCAAAAATGCTGGGCCAACAGATCCATGATCGTGACAAAGGACTGGCAGAAGAAAGTCACTTCTCTCTAAAACAAAAATGCCAGCCTAGCTTAGGTTCACAAAGTTGCATCTGAACAAAGCACAAGACTTTGGGAACAACGTCCTTTGAACATGCAAAGGACCCCGCCTGGAGTGCTAATGATGATTATACCTCCTACACAAAATGTTTTAAACTGAAGTAGGTCAAAGGTCAATGTGGACAAAATACCCAACACCTGGGCATGTTGCTGTAATTGAGTCAACTATGAAGGCCTCTGTATACCAAGGGATTCTAAAGTCAAATGTAAGGACATGACAGCTAGAGCTTAACTGGGTCATGCAACAGGACAATGATCCCAGTCAAAGTCCACAGCTCAGCCTGAATGAAAAGCTGTGGTGGGACACAAAGAGTAGGGCTGCAACGATTCATCGACGTAATCAATGACGTAGACTACAAAAATTTGTCGACATTAAATTTATGTAGTCGAAGCGTCATATTAAACCATGCCATGCGTGATTTTGTAGCTGCAATACACTACAGGAAGCCTCTGTTGTTTGCCAAAAACAATGCTCAAGAACTTACGGATACGGCACATTGAGCGCTGAAGCGTACGCTAACGTAGCCGCCGTAAAAAACGGTAAACTTAACACGACACAGCTGCTGCAGTCCGGTGCTGCTGTTCAGTCAAACTGGATCACGTGGGCTCACCTTTCACAGGTAAGAGTGAACAATTATTTTTATTCGTATTTGGCTGTTACAAGATTTTGAACGTTGTCGTCCGCGGTGCTCCAAACAATGCCGTCAGTTCAGTCTATTTTTGCATCTGTGCATCTTGGCCTTCTTGTTTTTGTGTATTAAGAATAATCCATTTAATTTATGAAGCACTTGACCAAAGATGGTCATAGCTCCTTTTTTGTTTAACCTTTTTAACCATACAGTTTTATTCAATGCCATAAAACTACAGTTTCATTGCTTAAAGATAATGAAGTAGTGTCTATTACAGTGTCTTATTTTAATTCGTAAACTTTGGTCATTTTCGTGTTGTCAATAATACTTAAAGTATGTATAAAAAAACTTAAATTCATAAAGCTGCAGATGTTATATCAGGATCTGGCTGTTGTAGACATTTATCATCACAATAACATTACAAATATCAGTAGCTGGAAACACTCATTAGAAATACATACGCTGGTTTGATGCTGCACCCTGACAAACGTGGAGTATTTAACATTCATAATTATGAGAGGAAGTTACTTTTTTCAGTGCCTATCAGTATCCCAGTATATATTAGTGCATGTGTGAATTAGATGCATTAACTTCAAGAACTTTGTAGGAAGGCGCATTTCAGTCCATTTACTTGTATTAGTTTACAGTGGCGCAGTAGATGAGTGCTCGCCTTGCAACTGGAGGGTCGCTGGTTCGAGTCCCCATCTGAGCACATGCTGTCGTTGTGTCCCTGGTCAATACACTTAACCCACACAAGTGGCGGTGCGCTCAGAAACGGCTCATGGCTCTCCCTGTAATCTCGTTGTACTTTCATTCTTATGTTTTCCTCTTCTTTTGTATGCCTCTCCTGACCTGCATGTTCAGTTGACCTCAGCAGCCCTCTGATTATCTTATCGCCCCTTTGGTTGCTATGTCGACTGCAACACTCAACCACTCTGTCAACACTTGACACAATCGATGTTGTGTTTGCTGACTGCACGGGAGTCTTTGACTGCAGGGGTGGATGAGAAGCAGGAGGGTTTCATGACAGGGTTTCTGCTCGGTTTGTCTCTCTGAAAATTTGAAAAACAAAAGAGTGATTATTATGACCAACACATATTTAAAATGGTCACTACTAGAATCCAGTGACTGCAGCTGTCCTTAGCAAAAGGTCAGATTCGAGATTGTTGTAATGTGTTTCCACATCGATGATTTTTCTCCTTACTTTGGCAGCAAGAGCCACCTCCTCAAGGCGAGGCCGCATCTCAGCCGGTCTGTTCTTCCCCTCGTACTCCCATCTCCAAGTGTGGCGATCTGGTCCTCTCGCTGGAATACCGACCTGACACTGAAAAACTGCTGGTCTCTGTGATCGCGGCCCGAGATATTCCTGACAAGGCTCGCAGTGGGATGGGCGCCTGGCAGGTGCACATGGTCCTGCTGCCATCCAAGAAGCAGCGGCACAAGACGTCTGTGCAGAAAGGCTCAGTGCCGAACTTCAGCGAGACGTTTCGCTTCTCGCGCCTGGAGCCGTCTGACCTTCACATGTCGGCCATCAGGTTCAGGTTGTACGCGCTGGGAAGCAGGATATCTCGTGAGCGAATGATGGGGGAGAAAGTGCTGCGTTTACGAGGACTCAACCCAAATGGGGGGACGATGGAAACAACACTAATCCTGGAACCTCGAAGTAACCTGAAGGTAAGGTAGAATTGACTTTAAACGGTTTTTTTGCATATTTATGTTTAATACAAATTTGCCACTATACCTCTTTTTATTCCTCAGAGTGTCGACTCCCAGCTCAGTTTGTCTGCCGTGTCTCAGAGCGACAGCGCTTCATCAACTCAGTCTCTGACACACGGTGGCGTTCCTGAACTGCTGGTGGGTCTCTCCTACAATGCCACAACGGGACGAATGTCTGTGGAGCTCATCAAGGGCAGCCACTTCAGAAACCTGGCCATGAACAGGCCACCAGGTCTGCAGGGAGCTTCACACACACAAACACTTCATTCTTATACAATTAAATGCAAAGAAAGAGAAAGAAAACCTCCAGCCACACTGAAATGCAGTTCATAACAACCTTTTCCCTTCTTCATCCTCCCTCCTCTTCCCTTCTCCAGACACCTATGGGCGACTCACTCTGCTGAACTCAGTTGGTCAGGAGATCTGTCGGACTAAGACGTCAGTACGCCGTGGTCAACCCAACCCCGTCTACAAGGAGACATTTATCTTCCAGGTTGCTCTGTTCCAGTTGTCAGACGTCACTCTGCTGATCTCCATCTACAACCGGCGCAGCATGAAGCGCAAGGAGATGGTGGGTTGGATCGCTCTGGGCCAGAACAGCAGCGGTGATGAGGAGCTCCTTCACTGGCAGGACATGAGGGATGGTCGAGGACAGCAGGTCTGCCGCTGGCACATCCTGCTGGAGGCGTAAAATAACTGTCGGGCAGGACTTTTACCTTTTTTTTCTTGTATTTTAAGGTGGGCAGGTTTTAATTTGTAGTTAGACAGCTGGAGAGATTTGGGAGAAGAAAATACGGGTCCTGATTTAACGAGTCGAGTATTATGCTTAAGATTTCAAAGCCTCGGTGATTCACACTCTCCCCAAATTTTTCATCCATCCAAACCTTGAAAAACACCCAACCCAGCTGATTAGTTTGTGTCAGCATGAAGAACAGCCTGAAGAGCATTCAGGCTGTAAAACTTTTAATTGATGATCAAATAAAGAAAAAATTATTTAACAAAAGTTTTTAGATTATAAAAAAAAGACTGGCAGATAATAATGTCATTTCTGAAATGGCAAACAAATAGATATAAAATATTGTTGTCTTTTAAACTCTCACGCTTTAAAAAAAAATCACAGTTGAATGTTTGTTGGCTTCAAAGACGAATGGAAACATTGTCCTTCCTGCTGCACTTCAGTTTTTGTATCATGTTAGAAAGTACTGGAGATGTGTGTGCGCTTGTCCATGACCTGCTATTTCTAACTCCTGCTTTTGTTTTTTTTTTCTCTGATGGACAAGTCAGTGAAAATGCAAACTCAACAGCAGAGAGGAAACAGAAAGATGCAACAGTCTGGATATATCAGTGTCACATCCTGTCAGAAGGGCCACGGTCGTGGATCTTTGTTTTGGGTTGAGAATGATAAGTGTTATATGATGATGTTCATGCAGGCCACAAATGTATACAGTAAGTATTTAGTGAGCACTGCAGTACATCAACCATAGTTTCATTTAAAACTCTTACCATTCATGTCAGAACACAAAAGCATGGCCACGCATCCATCTTTCCAATTTTATGCTCATTTGTTGAAGTTACATCACACCGCCAGGCTGAATGCAATGATTTAAAAGCTCACCGACCGCTGTGAACTACTCTCAAGTGACATTTTACTGCAATTTACATCCTTCCTCTGGGCATAAAGAGCTTGTTTAGCTGGTAAAAAAAAAGCACATGTCTGTAACTGTACACACACGCACACACACACACACACACACACACACACACACACACACACACACACACACACAGAAAGAAAAAATACAACAGCAGACACAACTCTGAAGAGACCACAGGAAAATTAAAGGTTTATTATGGAAATTAGGTAATGTTTTTTTTCTGAAAATGGCAAAAAGCATATTTGTTGGGAAAAGCTGGTGGTAATTTGTGGATTTGAGAGCACTGTTACAGAGATAATCCCAGAGAAACTGAATTAATTTGGATTTATTGAAGAGTTTTGGTGTTTAATGACAGAAAAAATTAAAGAGTAGCTAATCTGACTCGTGCTGACGGCTCTTTCCCAAGTGCAGAATCAACTCGTTTGTCAGCCAGTAAATCGTTTACTCGAATAAATCCACACGGCCAGCAGACGAAACTAAATCCAAAACCTAATAATGCCCATACTCGTTTTGACTGTCAGAAGCAACGCAGCTCAGCACAGTTTGAATCCAAAGCTGATAGCAACTAACAACTGACAATTTAAATGAAAAGTCATCCTGCAGAAATTTAGTGATTCATTTTTTTTAAATTAGGTTTCATTCTGTATATTCTTTACTTAAACTGTCTAACTTTAATTGATATTACATGATAAGCTAGAACTGATTTAATACATGTGAAGTCCTGGTTTATTTGTATTTTTTAAAATAATATCAGTGCTAACCACTATCAAGGCTAATGTTCAGCTCCCTAACACTTATTATTTACCAAAACCAGAGGACCAGTAAACTGAGGTACATCTAACACAACCCTATTGGTGTTTGAGTGATAATTTGGAGTTTTTATATTTAGGCACGTATTAAAAATAATCTGGTCCTTGGCAGGTCTTAAAATTAGGTAAATAAAACCTCAGATGAATAACACTTCAATATAACACTATATCATTATTTAAATAATAAAAATTAAGCCAAAATGCAGAAGCACTTTGTAATAAACTAAGTACACACTTACTGCTTTTGTGGCAAGTGTGAGCGCCTCTATAAAAACAGGAGTGTTGGGAGTTTGCTGGTCTGGAGCATTCAGGTGTGGGATTTTAGAGAAGCAATTGTTGCTGCCCAGCAGTCTGCACAGGGTTGTAAGGCCATTTAAAAACAATTTGAAGTCCATCAGTCTACAGTGGGAAAGATTATTATGAAGTGGAAAGATTTGAGGCAGTGGCCAATCTTCCTAGGAATAAATGTCTCAGCCAGTTTCGACCATGCAGTGCTCAGAGAAACTGTAAAAACACCCTAGAGCTTCATGACTGTATATTTATATATGAAAAAATAGAGCAATTATGTTGTGTATTTGGAAGCATTGGCAGGAAAATCTCTAAAAAGAACATGGCAGCATGGCTTTGCAAATCTGAAACAACAAGACTTCTGGAACAATGTTTGTCCATGATCCAGAGCACCACTTGTGGTGACAACCAAACAGCATATCAACACAAACATCTCATACCAGCTGGCAAACACAGTGGTTGAGGGGTGATGTTTTGGGGTTGTTTTGCAGCTATAGGACCACTAAGTCCACCATGAACTCCTCTATATACCAAAGTAATTCTATAGTCAAATGTGAGGCCATCTATCCAACAGCTAAAGCTTGGTCCGAAATTGGGCTGTGCAACAGCACAATGATCCCACAGCACAGCAGCAACTAAATGGCTAAAAAAGAAAATATTCGAGGTGTTGCCGTGGCTCAGTCAAAGTCCAGACCTCAACCTGACTGAAATGCTGCAGTGGGACCTTAAAAGAGCTATGACAGGAAAACAGAGAGCTGTTCATAAAGGAATGCCCACAAACCTCAATGAACTGAAGCAACACTGTAAAGAAAAGTGGACCATAATTCCTCCATAATGTTCTATACGCTATTGACTCATGGGGTGCACTTAAATGTTCTGCACTCTGCTTCTGCAGTTCGGCTTAGTTTTTGTTACATAAATAATGAAACAGCATCACGTGTAGTTCATCTCAGGTCGTAGTAACCTAATTTTAAGACCAGGTAAGAACTAGAAAATTTCTTATTATGGACATGTAAAATCTTGAAAGAATTGGTTTTACATGTCAGGTTTGTTGTGTGTGTGCTTGTAAAAGTGGTATGAAGAAAAGAAAGTTCAGTGAACCCAAATTTGAAGAACCGCAGTATATCCTGATAGCACATGTAGGGAGCTCGGAAAGCTTTTTGGCATAAGTGCCAACCAGCAACGTTAATTTTGAATAAATCATACACTGTTTGATAAATCAGTATCCAGTTTGAATTTAGACATCTGCATTTTTTCGAAACTATTCGCAACCATTTGTCTGTCTCTCTCTTTTTATTTAAAATTTTTTACCTTAAAATTGTAAGGCAGCTTTTCCATTTTTAAAATTTTGCAGTGTAGAAATACAACAGAAAGATCATGTGACCGTGAAATACTTAAAAAAAGAGCCAATACTTTATGATTCATGGAAAAGAAGGATGTCTCATTCATATTTAGCACTCATTCATATTCTCCTAACGCTCGAGCTACAGCAGGCAGGAAGACCAGCAGCTGGAGACTCTTAAACCCTTTGGGATGAGCCTCATCAATCCTGAATGATGTTATTTGGCTTCAGCTCGGTCTCCTTCACAGGGCAAAGCTCATTTCAACACCCATCAATGCTGAGCTCAAAAGAGGCTTTAAATATCTCACTGCAGCTGTTAAGAACAGTCAATGAATTACCCTGGAAGTGTGTGTGCATGTGTGTGTTTTTTTCCCCAGTCACACTCTGTGACATACTGTGATAATTGGTAGTTATAGCAGTAAAATCGTACAGTGTGATGGTGATGAGGGTAATGCTGCTGCTAATGCTCTTCCTCTTCCCATCTTTGAGTCACAAGACAGCGGTTCAGCCTGGAGCAGGGGGGATTATATTTGTTTGTGTTGAAAAATACTGTAGCTGAACCCTCAGGGGTTCGCACGCCAGGAGCACAGATGTGTTTACTCAAGTGTTTGTTTTCTTTGGGCAGGTGACAACGTGGCCTCTTCAGTAATTGAGAAACTGGTTTGAAAACTGTGATCGGAAATGACTCGAGGTTTGATGGCTGTGAGCCGATGCCATGCATTACAAATCAGGGCTGTTCGCGTTCCAGTTTTTTGTGTTTAATGTGTTAGTATACCAAAAAGAACTACTGAATCCAGAGCTTTCATCCTCATCATCTACTCTCTTATTTTCCATTAACCGTGACCTTTTTCTAATGTTTTTCTAATCTTTTGACACACACTGACAATAATGTCAGTGTGTGTCATGAACGTAAGCCACAACCTCTGAACAGCTTCTGTTCGTTCTGTGATTTATTATGTTTCCAAAGACATTCAGGGACGTTTCCAGCAGCAGAAAGACAAATCTTTATCTTTTTTCTTTTATATGAACGTGAGTCACTGCTTGACGGACAGCTGATTGGACTCATTTTGTATTTGTTTAATGCAGGAACCAATATGTAAATGCTGTAAGTTAAAACTGTAGATGTGTAATGAGAGTTACTTAAGAAGCATGGATGATGAATAGGAGTGCTGGAGCTAGCTTAAATGGGGATCCAGAGGAATTTTTTATTTAAATTTTCTGCACTGTGATGTAGTTATGATTTAGGCATCTAAAGACAAAGCAAGCCAAATCCCATGTAAGCAGGTTTCACCTAACAACATTTATATTTGTGTTTCTAATAATTTCAAAACGTACGACACTGTTTTTTACAGGCAACTGTGAAAATTAGGTGTACCAGGCACACAATTATGATGACAAACCTGCCAAAGTGTCTTAAAGTAATGACTGCATACATGATAACATGCTAAGTTACCTCTTTGGGACTAAAGCTAACACGACCTTGGTGTGATATTTGTATCTGCCCCAGCTAAAGGAGACCCAGAAATTAGCTAGTTCCTAAATTGTAGTGCAGTATTACAAGGAAGAACCAACACTGTCCACGTATACCATGGAATTCCACAGCAAGGACAGATGTTTTTTTTAACCACGTATTTTCAACCAGCAAGTTTTACTGTGATAGCTAACGCGTGATTTATTAGCCTCTTGGCCAAAATTAACTCTCATGGTTAAATTCTGATCCAAGATCCTTATTGTGATCTTTTATAACCTGTAAACTCACAAAATAGTCAACATGTCACCTGTTCATAGTGTACGCATTCTAACGTTAGCATCTTGTGGTGTGGCCAAAAAAAGAAGATTTAATTCATTTAAAAGCACAACTGTTAAAGCACCTAAACTTAAATTTTGTTTTGCAAAAGGCAACAATTTGACATTTACTGCTTAGGGGTTTAAAAAAAGTCAGTTACTTCCTTTTAAATCAGGATTACTGAGGAAATCTGTCTTCATAGATTGAGATTTATTGTTAATTCAAAAATACCCAAAGTAGTTTTATTGTATTAAACAACTACGTCAACTTTACTAATGCCAAAGTGCATCCTTAAATCCATTTATTGGTCTTAACCTACAAATTATTTGGGAAATGAGTCAAAACTTTTTCAACATTTCATAATCAGTTCAATTTTATAGCATATAGACAGAAACTTAAAAATCCCTTATGAACAAGTGCTTGTCTACAGTGGCGAAAAAAATAATATCAGCACTCCTATTGGCTTTGTACATGTGAGTATGAATAGTGATATGAATTATATTTACTGCACAGATGAATATATTTTATGCATGTTTAGTTGTTGTATAGAATCTGTATCTATTATATTTTTAAAAATAGTAAATGTTTAATGTTTTTAAATACGTCCCAGGATTGTATTCATATATCTGCATGCTCAGTTGAAGATCCCAGGTTGTATTACAGATGTGAGACAGATTGTGCTGCAGATGTAATACAGTTGTAATACTGATGAAGTGCCTGTAATATTTTGAGATGAAACATATCCACCATGACAAAGAATTGATACACATCTGCATGAATCCTCCGTGTTGTTCTCTGTGAATGCTGCTGTAGGACTGCATATTCCCGGAAGGTTTATTTATCAAGGCCTTGACCAGGGCTGAAGTCAGACATCTCAGGTTGAAGTCCAAAGCAAGTCTATAGAGGGTTGTTCAAAACCAAGAACAAAAAGGCTTTATTTCATCCATTAGCAAATTCAAATGTTAAGCTACTAAGTACACTGGATACATTTTACACATGACAAAGAATATCAGTTTTAAACTAAAGCTACATTCTCAAAAGGTCACCACAGTGGATGGATCCACATGCTGGGTTTGGTATATTTTTTCACGGCTTTCTTTACACAACTCTCCCATTTATCTGGGCTCTGGACTGGCACGAGCAGCACTCAAGCCGGTTGGGTTTCTGTCCACCTGGTATTGTAATGGGGATTTTTTTTTACATGTAAAGTGAATGTGTTAATCCCCTACACTATGGACCCCGTGGAATATCAGTTGTAAATAATCTGTTTTAAAATTTGATTGTTTATAGGTCTAACTGAACAGGATTCAGATCAGTCTCCCTCTGTGGCCCTGTACAAGTGTGAAGTCCTTAGTTACGTAAGCTACCTTTATTTTTTCTTTTTATAAATAAAAAGTAATTTAAATGAACACAAAGTTTAATTTATATCTTAAAAAACAGTCAACTTGGAGTTCAAGTTTTAAGAATTGTGCTAGAGTCAAGAGACAGCATAGTGGAAACAAAGTGGGAAATAGCTAGACTGGCTCTAACACCATGCTAATTATGTTATCACAGTTTTACCTCTTAGGTTGAGCAATGTTTTTTGTAAGCACACATGCTGTAAGTGAGTCAAACCATAGCAGTGATGTTGAGTTTATTTTTTCACTGGATGAAGCCCGGTGACCTATTTAGCCCTATTGCACTGTTTATGCTAAGCTAGGCTAAGCTAGTAACTATCTTTTCATGCAACTCATCCTGAGAGAGTACAATTTCTCACAATATCCAAGTGTTCCTTTTAATTTTTTTAATGAAAGTTCAAACTTAGCACTTAAGATTTTAAACTAATTTGTGGTTATTTTTTAATTACTGGCAGTTTTTGGTTAAGAAAGGGGAGAAGTCAGATAGACTTAGGTGTGACCTCAGTGCTGTTCTGACCCACAGGCTGACCCCACAGACCTTAAGCGAGTTTGATGCATTATGCACAACATACTGACTTCAAAGTTTCAGGCTAAATGTAACTGGGGAAAAAATAATTCCCATAAAATATAATTTTATGGGATTTTATGTTCCATATAAAAAAACTTGTTTTGGATTTTATGCCCATTTTAATGAGACAGGGTTAAAGTAATGAATGAAAATAAAATTCTCTATAATTTTGTTGGCTTCCCTCAGAAGCCTTTTAGGCTATAAAGAGACAGTGGACATTGATCCTGATACTGCACTGACTATCCTGCAGCCCTGGTCTGAGCTGTGCATGCTGAGCTCCCGCAGCACCCAGAAAGCACTTTTTGTACCATGTTGTCATTGCCAATAAAAACCAGAAGATCCCTGCTGTGGTAAACGTCTGCCTGCCATCTGTTTTCTTGGGCCCTCTCCTCCCTTCTGAGCACAGTTTGGATGTCTTCATTCTAAAAATGAGGCTTTTGTAGTTAAAAACAAAAACACACTTCACCACCCTGTGACTGAGTTTTAAATCTTTGTCATTAACAGTGAGAGGACATCACGCTGAGTGGATTAGAGATTGAAGAAAGCATCTTGTGTTTTTTTATTTATGTTCTTTGGAGTTTAGCTTAATCTTTGGCAACAGATGCCTTAGATTTAACCCACAAACATGGATTTGAGGCTTGTTAATTAGTTGTTTGAAAACTTCCAAAATTAAAAATCTGTTGATGAAAAATTACCACTAACTGACACAAAAAGATTTCAAATAGACACTCAAAGGTCAATAATAAACACAAGGAGACAATGATGCAAAACATCCACAAAGGCCAGAAGCAAATGGATGCAAACTGACAACAAGAATATAGAAAACTGAAAAAAAGGAAAGGAAACCGCCACAAAGAGTGCAAAACAACCAGACAATATGACTTCTTGGTATGTGCAGTCGGAGGGCCTTATAGCTTTGCCCGCTTGGTAGGCCTGACTTTATCTCTATTACTCATTAACAACGCCAGAAATGCCAAGCAAGCCGAACGGAATTTGGTTCAAAAACTGTCCGTGTCTGCGTTCCCAGTGAAACTTTAAAACCACCTAATGTCTCCGGATATCTCGGAGCCCAAAAGTTCTCAGTGCGCTAGTAAAAGACGAGTGGAAACCGTGCGGCGTGTGTCGGTTGGATGCGGGAAGACGGGGACTGATGCAAGAACGTCATCGCCGCGCTTACTCAGTCTCCTAGCAACAGAAAACATCTGCCTCCTCCAGGACCAATGAGGGCACACACTGAGCGGAGTGTGTTGTCTCCTGCTGCTGTGAACGGGATATTTTGGGAGCCTGGGAGAGCAGTGAGCGTCTCACCCTGACAGGAGCTTGAGCTCTGCGCACGGCCGCCGTCTGGCTTTCTGTTTGCACCGACACGGGCTGTGGCTTCGGGCGAGCTGGAGAGTCGCTAGATCGGTGTGAGGACGGTGGATGAAGCGCCGAGGAGAGAACGATATCAAGGAAGAGAGAGGAAGGGAGGCTTTAACTGCTCCACGACAGAATTATTTAAAGGTAAGAAGCTGTGGCGGTAATTTTAATGGAGGTATTGGTGGAAATTCATCAAAACAGCTGTTTCTAGAGGAAACGTGCTCTAACGTGAGGTCAGAAGAAACGAAAATCAATTGAAATACATGAGCAAGGGAGCTCAAACAATTCAGAAGCTCTTTGTGAAAAAAAGAGGTATAGATATAAAATATTTAATAGTTGATAAAGTTCTGGCATGGCATGTT
Source organism: Apistogramma diplotaenia (assembly GCA_015052665.1). NCBI lineage: Eukaryota > Metazoa > Chordata > Actinopteri > Cichliformes > Cichlidae > Apistogramma > Apistogramma diplotaenia. Next base: position 42,149 of record VOQJ01004998.1, read on the forward strand.
TTTTTAGGGGTATTTTAAGGATGTAACTGAAGGTGGCGTCATTATTACAGCAGCGTTTTTGATCATCAGTATACTTTTTTCTTAAAGAAAGTGCTGCTTTTGCCTGAGAAAGAAGACGCTGTTTCTATTTGACATGCAAGCTATTGACTTTAGATGCCACAAGCTTTTTTGATGCAAACTATAAAAAGAGCTTTTGTTATCTGCAAAATCTTCTTATTGGAGAGTTTGACTTGGTAAGAATTAGGAGCTTGCAAACTCCAGCTCAGACGTATTCTGCTTTTAGCAAAATTATTTTCAGCAAAAGAAAAGACGGCACACAATGCACACAAACACACTGACACATACTTCCCACGCACCCTCTATCTCTCCTTTTTCTCTCTGCTTATGCATCCATCACCATGGATCATTCTCGGGCTGCAGTTGGATGATAGATACTGTGTGAGTCACCACAGCAGCTTCAGGGGAGCCGGCGTGAATGTTTCACTATGTAAAGCTTCCCACTCAGTGTTTATGATTGATTTATGGCATTTTAAATAGCATCACCCACACATCCACACACATGCAACCCTTTTATCTCTCCCCTCTCATGATCTCGCTTAAATTCAAATGAGCAGATTTTGGATGCGACATCTCTAGGTACATTTGGAGTGCAGTATCATGTAACATCATTAAAGGATCAAATCAGGACATTATACTGCAGTGTACATACAGTGTGTGGGCGCTTTTAGTGTGGGAATGTGTAAATCTGAAAGGTGTTTTGAGAATGCCAAGAAAGGTTTAGCTCACATAATTTAATAATTTAAAATATTTTTCTTTGCACATCCATTCATCATTTGTCTGCTTCAATTTAAAAATGTCAGCCCTTTTATAGCCTGTGTATTTGTGTGTGTGTGTTTTGTGTGTGTTAATATATAATATAAATAATATGTGTATATAAAAGTTGAGGTGAAGAATATAAAAGTGATCAAATGAAGTTCCTCTGTTTGTGCTCTGATGTTTTGGTCTTTTCTGCTCCTCATTTATCTTTTTCCCAGCAGGAGTCTGAGGGCGATGTGGAGAATCAGATCAGCTCTAATTTGAACTCCGGTCAGAAAGTTGAGTCGGCTGTGAACCAATCGGCAGCAGGTAATCCAACCTGCAGTTTAACATCCAGGAATTCACAGCGATGTGACAGAAGTCTGCCACACAGTGCTGATTTCTTAATCATGCCTTTCAATAGATTTCCTTTACTGGACCTGGCCTATAGCGTCACAACCACTGACTGGATGCATTTTGAAGTTATCAAATAATAAAATTAATAAAAAAAATTGTTAATAATAACAAATGATGAAATAATACAGATTTATTTGAAAAAGTTAAAGGATTAAAAACAACAAACGCAAACTAAAAAATAGAAAAATCAATATCCAATAGAGTCAAATACCTACAAAGACCTAAAAAAAAACATTAAAAAGATGTACACTATTATTAAATTTAAAGAAATGACACAAAGTGTCTCAAACAAGTAAATAACTAAAGATATGCAAAGAAAGATGCAAAAAGAGCTATGGGCACAAAGTGACCAAAATCCTGACTGGAAAAATAAAGAGGTACCCACAGACAGACAGGTGGACACTAAACAAACACAAAATGATACGAAAGCAGTGAAGAGGACACATATAATTGTAGTTCCCGGCCTTTTGGATGGAATAAAAAAATGTGAAGAAATGTAAATGAACTGAAAGAGACCTGAAATAAAAATAATACAAATAAGTGACTTCAAAAATACCTGAACAGAGACAGCATGGGCTCAAAAGAGATGTGAAATGACAGCAGCCAGATGCAGACAGACAACAGAGAGTTGTAACAAAATACAACAAAAATGTGTGGAACGAGCAACAAACAACTGCAGGGAGCAAAGAGATGCAAAAGAACCAGCTTTAATCCAAGATTGCTGATGTCAGCATTCACCTTCAGAGTCTGTAATTACCATCAAGGTCTTAGGTGACGGTGAGAGCTCACAGCAAGCTTTGTTTATATGACAAAAGTCACATTTACAGAAGGTTAAACCTGAATTCAGCTTTAATATCTAAATATTTTTGCTTTGTTAGATTTGTGATCAAATCTCTGTTTGCCTCCAGCTTCCCCGTGAGAGAGACCAAACCATTCAACGACGTCGAAAGTTGCTTACTTCAAGAGGAAATATGCGGAGGAGGAGGATATACACCGAGGCCTACATGGATATTTTCAAAAAGTACATGTTCTTTTCTTCTTTTGACACTGGTGTGATTTAGTTTTCTGTGCAGAAGGACCTTAATACAACAGTTGACTTGCTCTCCAACTGTTCCTGGCTTTTGCTTCTTTTTTACTCCCCCTTCCTTCTTTTGTATCCTTTCTTCTATCTGTATGATTCATTTCTGTGCATTCTTGAGCTCCACAATTCTCTCCCTCACTTTAATTTGTCAGCCTTTATTAGTTGGCCTTCATCGTATCCTTCAGCTCCGTTCCACCATCCTACACAGTCAAATAACACTGGTCTACAGAAAAATGTTTGCTACTGGGAAATTCAGACCAGCTCTTTATCTAGTTTTTAAAAAATGATTTAGATTTCTGCTGATTTCAGATGTGAAATGCAAATAAATGCATGTCAAGTTTTTAAGATAAATATCATTGACGTCAGGAATTGTAACTATTTCCCACCAAAATTGTTTTATATTTGTTTGTTCTGAAAACAAAACCAACGTGCTCAAAGATGTTTGAGGCATTTGTCTTTGAGCTAAACTGCACATCCGTCTCTCTTTGCAAGAACCAACGGCGATCACCCATAATGCTCAGATAAAAATCTTCCTGATATCGGTTTTCGTCACTTTCGTATCGTGCTGAAATCTTTGACCGTGCTCACCGCCGACATTGCCCAAATTTTGTGGAAAAATAGCTGAGATGGGAATGTAAAAAAATGCATCGTCAGTGACATTCTGGCCCTCATTAACGAACATGCTTTCAGCATGATCCAGTTTGCCTTTGAACTCATCATCAAGCATCAGTTCTTAGAGATCAAGAAGCAATAAAAAGACCTTCCTTAATTTTGGCTTCACTTTTGTGCAGACCAAACTTAGTTCTTAAATGCTGGAATGCATCGCCGCCTCTGTCCAGTCCAGTTGGAACGTCATAACCAAAAAGTCTGTGCGTGCTGGATGAAAATGGTTTTCAGATTTGGAGTCAGCAGGTGACATATGTTCAGGCATCGGTGAAAGAATCCCAGTAGGAAAATGCTCATTGGCCAGTAAAATGCTCCAGTATTTCTCAGTTTGCTCATTCTTTAAAGAGCAGCTAAAGCTGCCATATTATTGTAATGCAGTCGGCACCACAGGATTACACTCTTAAATTGCAGCATAAAGAAATACAAAATTATCTCAAGTATGACAAATTTGTATTTGGGAAGGGTAATCAAGTAAATGTGTATTTTCTCATTGCCTCCTGGACAAAGCCAGTTAGAAACTTTGTGGGAAACAACAATCACAAGCAAGCAAAGATTTATTTAACAGAAATATTCTGTTGCTCAGACCTTCTCATTTATATGTGCTTGTAGGATTTCAAACTACCACCACACTTTAACCCTGAAAAGGCATTTTTTCCTGTTTTATCTACATATGACCAAAGAATAAATACAAATTTAATGTGTTTGTGAACTATTTTCTTTTGTAAAAGAATAAACTTGTGTAAACAAACCCTATATTTTAAATACACATTTATTAATAAAAGTTGACTTTCATGGTGCTAGCAGACTCAGTTTTAACTGACCTTTAGCTCTATTTTAGGTCTCTACCCTCCCTTAGAAATACATGAGTAACTGCTGTTAGTACTGAGCAAACAGGCTTTTGTAGCATCTTCACTGAGAACAGCAGTCTGTGCAGCCAAAAGTCACACTGACAGCACTGAGAGTGAAGCAGATCAATTAAATTGTAGTCAGAGGCAAATGATAAGCCAGAATGTACGAAAAGGCTCTCTGTGACTGAGGCGGGCAGATTTTATTTGATTATGTTGTTCAGGCAAAGCTAAGCTCAAACAATTTCAGAAATATATAAAATCTGATTAATGAAGGCAGGAGAGGGAAAATGTCTTTAGCTCAATTCACTGTAAATAAGTAAATGATAAAATAGAAACTTAGCAATTACAAAGGTAAAGTTAGCTGTTATAAAACTAAAATCAAGCTCTTTTGAAATGTATTCTAAAATTGTTTCAGTAAAAAGTAACCATTTCTGTCATAATTTGAAAATGCTCAACAAAAATTAAAAAAGTAAATGCATAAACTGATCTGCTGCCTTTATGTGTCCCACATGCAGCACTTGATACTGCAAGAGGACCGGAGCTGCATCCTGAGGCTGTCCCTGGAGAAGCTAAGGTTCCTGGAAGATCCCGAGGCCTACCTGAGGCGCTCCGTCCTTATCAACAACCTTCTGAGGAAGATCCACCATGAGGAGGAGGAGCTGGAGGCTGAGGAGGAGGAAGAAGAAGATGAAGTAGATGAAGAGGAAGGGGAAGAAGAGGAGGGGGTTATTGGGGATAGGGGGCAGCGGAGGCTGATGTACCCAGACAGGAAGAGGGTGAAGGTGCTGGTGACAGACTGCTGCTCCCCGGGGTTTGGCCTGGAGGAGCTGCAGCACTACCGGCTGGTGCCGTGCTACCCGTCAGCGGGATGCCTGTACAGCCTGGGTACCTGCCCGGGCCTCACCCCAAACCACCAGGTCCTCCTGTACAACCTGGACGACAATGGCTGACTCTCCAATCCTCACTGCGAGGCCTCTTTTCAAAGCTGGGAAATGCAGCATTGGTTCACGTCACGGGCACGTGGACCCGCATAGGTTGTTCCAACCAGCAGGAAGAAAGCTGCTGCTGTTTTCTCCCTGTTCACTAAAATGCTTTGAGGGGAATGTGGTGCAGGCTCTGTTTTGTGCATCAGCAGGACGTCACCTCTTCTCGTCGCCTTGCTAAGAGGTATTGGTGGATTTAAGAAGCTGAGAGACACTTCTTCTTCTGCCTCAGGATCAGCAGAGCCTCTGGTGTTGATGTCAAACTCTGCTGCACCGTCACTGCTATTTACTGTTTGTGCAGATATAAGAGACTTTAAGCAGGCAGCATTTTTTAATTCGTTGCAGTTGTAGTATTATTGTCACTGTTGCTCATGTAAACTGTGAGCGCATTCAGGGATTTACAGACTGCTGGCTATTTTTGATGCACCTTGGCTTGTGTGGAGAATATTTGCTGATGTGCTTCTGTTATCTTTTTATGCTATTGTGTGATTTATGAAATATTCTGTGTAACATTCCCTGGACTGTGTGAATTCTCATGCTATGAAGAACTCAAGGCATTCATTCCCTGGGGTGCGTTTACTGCCTGTGGAAGACTGTTTTCTCTCTGTGGTCGATGTCCTGTGATCATGTTTTCATTTTGCAGCACTTTGGTGTCCTCTGCTGGTGAAAAGATCATTTTAAAGCATTTCTTATTAGTAGCTTGTGTTCAGATAAGAAAGCAGAGGAATGTTTTATTTTAAACCCACCCCAATTTAGCATTTATAAGCATTATATTATATATTATCATATATTATATATATGCTATATACAGCTTATAGACCATTATAGATGCAAAAGGATTTGTCAACAGCTATAACATTTGCTGATACATACACTATAGCAAATGATTTTAAACATAAATGTTGTCATATGAGTTATAACTGTTGGCAAACACTACACTATTACAGTTATAAGCACCAACCTGTCATCTACATAGTCTAAATATTGAAAATGATACATATATGTATAATAAAGAGAGATAATCCTAGTGGCAGTAAATGTTCAATTTGTTTTCACTTTTAGACATAAAAGAAATAAAATATCTTTTTGTTTTTTGCCATCTAAAAGGAGGAAATATTTTTGCCAGTTCTATGAAGTCAAATTATTTTTTCTGCAACCAAATATTGTTTTTGTGAATGCATTTTCAGCTTTGTGGTGTTTAAATGCTGAATTTCAGAGAAGAAGGCCTTTACACTGACGTTGCATTTCTTATTTTATTTTCTTACTATTATTCCAGCAGCAGTAGTGTTTTTACGGAGGACTGAGGTTTGCTAAATGGTCAGAAGATATATTGATTAAAGTGACACGCTGGTGCTTTACAAAGCTGACTTATCTGCCATATGACAACAGTGACTGAGTATCCATCCTTCTTCTGTGTCCCTTTGTGTGTTCAGTGTCAATCCGGGAATTTTACTTACTTTGAAAATGTGCATCTTGATAACAATCACTTCAATGAAAAATAAAGAAATAAATAAATAAAACAACAATGACAACCTAAAGGCAACTATTAAAGAGAAGCTTGATATTTTAAATCAAGAATTTATATTTTGATGAATATGAATAGTCTGTATTTAAGAAACTATTTTGAAAAAAGGCCATTAAACTTTTTTTCATGTGATTGATTATCAAATAAAGGACGTAATGTGACAAGTGTTTAATTAATGCCGTTCTTTTTCAAGCAGCGCTGACGTCTATCGCAAAGCGCGATCACGTTACGCCATGACGTCGTCAATACCCGTGGAGTATTATGCGTGCGCGCCGGAACCACTGCTGCTTTCAAGTACTCGTAACTAAGGCAGACTTTACACCCTTACATCAACAACTATCGCCTCTGGAGACGTTATTTGTAACAACATTCGTATCTGGTTATTTGATAAAGCACAACCTTTAAATATTATGGTACACAGAGTAATTTCAAGCTTTTGGAGAGCAGGGGAATTGCAT
>VOQJ01004998.1:48941-60523 GCA_015052665.1 Apistogramma diplotaenia
CACACACACACACACACACACACACACACACACACACACACACACACACACACACACACACACACACACACACAAAACAATGGCTGCATACTTACTGCATGACAACACATTTGTTTAAAAATGATTTATAACATATTTTCACTTTCAGGCATCTGTTGTTCCACATTACTGGAACAATAAAAATGTTCTAGTAAAGTTACAGGTCTGTAGTGATATATGTGGAGCCTCTGAGTTGGACCCTCCACCTGGTTGATCTTGTATCACGGCCTCCTTTCCTTCTTTGCAAATTCCCAGACTTTTGCTGTGTTTTTAATCGCATTTTATCATATCCACTGATACAGCACACTTTGCAATATACACATGACAATTTACATCATAATACAGCAGAAGTTGAGGACTGAGGAAAGAATTATGACATTTCTGGCAGCACCTGAAGGTAGCAGGGAAGGCGCGCTCCACGGACCGCTCGTGGATCTGACAGTTACTCAGAGGAGCTCTGATCGCATCCGGACTCAGACGAACTGCAGGAGCCTTCAGATTTGTCCTTGTCCGCTACGGTCCAACTGCAAACGGAATTCCTTCTCTTTTGAATGATAGAAGTTGTTGTCATATTTTGCTACACTTTGCAAATGGTTCGGGGTTAATTTCTGAGTGCCACTGCCGTGATGTACGGTTTAGCTCGCTAACGTTAGCCGGGGAGCTAGCATCCACTGTTTGGGGAAAGTAGCGGAGTCCGCGTTTCTTCTCTCAGCTAAGTGGGAGTCGTTAAACTGAATTAAACATGGAGAAAATAAAAGAGCTGTACCACTATCTCCAGGACCCTCACCTCGTTGCCCGCTTTCAGAACGTGTGCGGGGTACGGGGCACGTTTTCGAGCAGCGTGTCTGTTGGTAGTGCGACCGCCGGCAGCAGCCAGGCAGCGGACCGGGGTCACTTGCACAACAACGGCGCTTGTCATTATCATGTCGCCGGGGAGAATGACAGTGAAAACGTATCCGTTGTAGGAGCTGGGGAAGGAGAAAAAATAGGAACGACGTCAGCGAGATTTCGGAAGAGTATAGCGGATTCTAACGTTACCAAAAACTTTGAGGATGAAAGTGAAAACCCGTCACAGAACGGTGCAGCGGTCTCTTTGGCGACCGCGGGGGGAGAAACGCTCGGTGTGGGCTGCAGCCCCGCGGGTCAGGGCGCCCGCAGCGGGGTCGCGCAGGACTTATCAGGGGCAGCCGATTCTGAGGAGGGTGAAGTCGGAGGAGTCTTGCGTGCGCCACGGACCAGCAAGGTGAAGCCCCTCCGAAAAAATTCTCTAACGGGCGACGATGGGCAGGAGTTCCTCATTGAGAACCGCTTCTTGTACTACCTGTTCACTTTCGGAACCGAGCTGGGCAACGAGACCTTCTACATCACCTTCTTCCCATTCATTATGTGGAACGTGGACGCCTTCGTGAGCAGGCGGCTGATCATGGTGTGGGTCTGGGTCATGTACCTGGGACAGTGTACCAAGGATGTGCTCGGCTGGTCCCGACCGGCTTCACCGCCTGTGGTCAAGGTGGAGATGTTTTACAACTCCGAGTACAGCATGCCGTCCACGCACGCCATGTCAGGCACAGCCATCCCCTTCGCCCTGTATTTCATGACATACGGCCGCTGGGAGGTAAAACCATCTTTCACACACACTAACTAGATGCTACAACATTAGAAATAAGGAGAAGTGGAGCGGAGCCACTACTTAATTTTCACGAAAAAAGAGAGGAAGTTGCCTTTGTCATGTTTCGTAATATTTGCCTTTAAGTTTAGTTGAGAGCAGAGGGAACAAAGGTGGAAAGAAAGTGGGAAAAATAAACCCCAATTTCATGCACTTTCACTGCATCCCTGAAAACTGTACAGAACCGCTTTATTATTATATATCGATATATTGTCTAGTTTTCTTTTTGTGCTTACATCACTAAGTGCAATGCAAAGCATTGGATGCACAGGTGTAAAGCACTCCGCCAATGGACTCTAGACATACTCTCTGGAGTAACAAATCACACTTCACTTCTCTGGCAATTAGATGAATGAGTCTGGGTTCGGTGGTTGCTAGAAGAACGATACTTGTCTAATCACACTGTACCAAGTGTAAAGTTTGGTGGATTATGGTTTGGAGTTGTTTTGCAGGATATAGTGTATTCCCCTTTTATGTAATTTGATGTAAAACCTATGATCCTACATGTAATCACCTGATCATTCCCCCTCTTGCTATATAGGCTCTGTGAACACATGCCAAGTCTCAACCCCTGCTAAAAGATCACTGAGACTTTGCCTTCTGCAGTGCCATCATTAACAGTTAATTAGCAGTCAGGGGATACAGTGACAGCAGCTGGCGTGGCTGTAAAAGTTCGACTCTTTAGTATGTATCATTTACTGCATGAAATCATGCTCACTGTAGGTACAAGACTCAAAACCTTGAGTAAAACTGAGGGCAGACTAGTCCCAACACAGTAGAAAAGAAAACTTTTAGACTTGCAGTTCACCGATTTTGATGATGTGAATATTTGCTCCTTTTCTGTGATAGTAACTCAGTATCTTTATGTTTCAGTCTGCTGGTTGGATAAAATAGCAGCTAATGGCTGCCAGCTTGGATTTTGAGTATTCACGTGGCTTTTTATACTTAAAAAAAGAGTATGGCAAAAGTGAGGAAGTTGGTTAAAGGTAACATGATAATGAAAGTACTTTGTCAGCATCAGCTGTGCAGCACAGTAGTTACACAACTTATTATAAGCATCATGACATGAACATGCTTTGAAGGGCTCATATTCAGCATTCAGTTTTATGCCGTTGATAAAGTTTGTAAAATCATTTATAAACGCTACACTCTGTTATTGTTTCTTTCATCTCCTCCTACTCAGTCTGGAGGAACAACACTACATTGTGGCCAGTCTGTAAAAAAAGCAGCGCACAGTCGCTGTAGTCCACTTCTATTGTCTTATTGTGCATCCACACAGCAAAGAACATGCTTGACGAGCTGCAGGACGCCCGTTTGATTAAGAAAAAAGAAATAGAAGAAAATCAACCAAATGGTTGTACTCAACTGTACAACCTTTAGTTTTAGCGACAGAAACCTGCTTGTTCCTGAGGGTAGCTTGAGTATGATTGGTTTTGGTGAGTCTGTCACACGAAACAAGACCTCTGAGGATAATTACATGATAATCATTATTTGTTGTTTTCAAATTATGTTAACATAGGGCATAAAGACATTTTGTTCAGCATATCCCAGTCTATGGTATATGATTTAATTACTGCCAGCTGTTTATGCAGATCAGTATAAATAAAAATCCACAGGATTAGAAATAGTCTTTCCATTATTAGTATCACTTCACAATTGTGTGCACTTTATAGAGTCCATTTACCAAGGTGAAATGACAGGATGAAGTACATTTATCTGAAGTGGTTCTTGCTGATTACAGGACTGCTTATCTACATTTAACTGCAGGTCTCAGGCAGTATTGCTCAAGGACAGGCTTCTACATGGACTTTTTGTCACTGTAAGTCCTACTGCAGTTGTGGTCCTGTGTTCAGTCCTCCCATTTTCTTTGCCAAAATGCCAAACATGTCATGATTGCAGCTTCTTAAACGTAAGGATTTGCCTTGTCATATATGACGGTAAACTGAATATTTTGGAGGTTTGGATTGCAGGTTAAAATATCTGGAGATGTGGCTTTAAAGGCTCTTTTTTACTAACATTTTATAGACTAAATGATTGCTTGAGAAAATGATCAGCAGCCTATCAGATAATGAGAATAATCATTAACTGCAACCCTTAGACAGTATATTCTGTGGTGTGGGTAGTTTATAGAAAGTTTACAGTGTGAAGTTTTGAAAAGTAAAATAGGTAGTTTTGTTGTCTTTTGAGCTTGAAGTCACAGCAGAGTTGGCGCAGATTTACAACTCTTGGCCTCCCTGTGAGAGCCAGAACCGGAGAGGCCCCTGTGTGCGACTGAGATAAGACTGATTTAGTGTTTGGAACCCCGCTTTTATCTTTACTAGTATAACAGCTCTCTGCTTTGACAGCCTGAATTTGGAAAGCATATGAAGTGTGGGAAAAAAACTCTTTCAAATTCAGTATCCATACAATTTTTACACACTGAATGAGTCAAACTCTATTCAGAGTCAAACAATACAAGCTGATGACTTGCTTGTGTGCAAAACCAGATAAGATGTTGACCTCCGTCTCACTTTTTGAATCAGATTTGTTTGTTTTCTTCTCATGTTACTCTTCAGTATTCCCTGAACTGGAAGTTTAAAAAGTACTGAAAGTCTGAAATTTTCCAGACATGTAAATTTTCCTTTAAGATAGTCTGCAGTAAGTATATGAAGAAGAATTTTATCACACTGACTGATTGCTGTGTGGCATGTCTGGTTTCTGTTAAGTCAAAAGCTTCCATCTTTAAATATTTTGACATGTGATGGCACCAGCACAGTTTAATGTTTAGATTAGGGAAAGGATGTCAGTACCACACAGCCACATTATGTTAGCTTGGCTATTTTACTAAAAAAGAAGAAAAAAAATCCAGGTGAAAGCTTGGATACCTAGAGCAGCACGGTGGGGCAGTTGCCTCACAGCAAGAAGGCTCTAGATTTGAATCCACCTTTGCCGGGGCCGTGTTTATGTGGGTTTTCTCTGGTTTTTCTCTTGTTTTACAGGAAAGATAAAATTGTAGGGTTGTACCGATGGTTAGCAGTGATCTTGGGGTTTGGTGATGGTCAGGGTAATGTGGAATAGCTTGTTTCCCCATAAATGCAATAAATCAGATTTTTTATTACTACCATTATTCTGTGCCGATAAATTTTTTGTTTTCTTTTGCAAGAAAATTTCTGAAGTGTTTTGAATATTTGCTTCTTTTTGGCCTGGGACGTAATAATGAAGACTTTATGAAAACTGAAAGTGATTATTTTTCCCAACCTCTTTTGTCATTAATGCAGCTATTACTATAATACTGTAAACAGAAGGTTAGATTGATGTCTCACTCATCTGAAACAGGCTAGGATATAAGACTTTCCTCTGCACGTAGTCTGTGAAAATAATTAGGGAGCACTATATTCAGTTTGCGCTCCAGTTTTTTTCTCTTCCTGTGGACAGACTCTATTGTTTTGGATTGCAGCCTACAATAATAGCTTGTGTTGTCTCTGTGAACTCCGTGTAGAGTCACACAAATTTTATTTAATATATAGATTTCCAGCACACTGCAAGAACTACTGTTGCCAGGTGAAGTTCACCTGTTGGATCAGGCATTCTCTGGAAAGGCAGCTGAATGATATTGAAGCCCCAGCTGGCGAGAATAGAAGGAAAGATTCGCCTTCTCCCTGGATTGCTTCCCTGGCTGGCTTGTCTGAGCAGAGCAGGAATGTTTGCATTTAGATGGGCTGCAACTTTACAGTTGTCCTCACATCACACCGCCCTCTTCCATCTCAGACAGTAACTTGAGTCAGATGTCACTCTATGGAAGGTACGGGGAAGATTAAATTGAATGAACAGATGAGGAGCTGGGCTGAACAGAGTATTTTGAGAAGAGAATTAAGAGAGGTGTAGAGAGGGGGTTAATACAGTCAAGTGCAAAAAGAAGGAGTAAGGATATATATATAAAGGATATATAGAGGGCTAAAGAGGGAGATAGGGAAATGAGATGTTGGGTGGGGATTCAAATAGAAATGCTAAAATATGACTAGAGGAGCTGAACAGAGTACTGTAGAAGTTCATGAATGGCTGTTAGCACATGTTGTGATGATGTTTGTTGATGCAAAGCAAAAATAACAGTCATTGTGTGAACTTCCGCCTTTAAGGAGGAACATTAGCTGGGAGCATTGCAGCTTTTCCTGCCAGCATGAATGAGTTTAACAGTATAGCATTTCCTAACTGTGGCCATGAGCTTTACAATCTGTTTTGCAAAATGACAAGAAGACAAATAAAATAAACAATACTTTTGATCAGATGAAATAAGTAAACTGTAAAGCTCAGAGCTATTTTTAATATAATTGTTCAAACCTGGTGTGAAAATTGACACTGGGTTCCTCCGGGCAGGTAAAAGTGTTTTTCTGGTTTGTAAGTCAGAAGGTGGTCAGAGATATTGTTCTGATCAGGTTGATCCATTCATTGTAGAACATACTGTGTCACGAAAAAAAACCCAGCAGCACTACTTGTATGTTTCGCCAGTTGGGGCAGATTTATTCATAATGTAATAACATGTTACCAGTTTAAATGGTAAAAGGGTATTTTATTTATAACAGAGATTTTGATCATGTTGACATGATGGCATAATCCATCACATCCTAAAGGGACTCTATTGCATTGAGATCTGGTGACTGTGGAGGCCATGATCATTTGGAATGACCTGAGATTTGTTACCTTCCTACAAAGTTCTTGAAGTTAATGCGTCTCATTCACACATGCACTAATAGGCACATAAAAAGTTTCCGATAATAACATTTTCTGATAATTATAAATGTTAAATACTCCAAGTTTGTCAGGGTACAGCATCAAACCAGTGTATGTATTTCTAATCAGTGTTTCCAGCAACCGTCGTTTATAATGTCGTTGAAAACACAAAAAATGAACGTTTACAAATTAAAGTGACACACTGCAATAGACACCTGATCTACTTCAGTTTCTTTTAGCGATGAAACTGTAGAAAAACTGTTGTTTTATGGCTTTGAATAAAACTGTTTAGTTAAAAAGGTAAAACAAAAAAAAGCTATATCCAACTTTGGTAAAGTGCTTTATAAATTAAATGGAATAGTATTATTACACAAAAACAAGAGGGCCAAGATGCACAGATGCAAAAATAGACTGATGAGCTGACAGCATTGTTTGGAGGCTGCACTGTGAACGACAACGTCTGAAAATTCAAAATGTTCACATGCAAGTTCAAATGTTGTAATGGCCAAATACAAGAACAAAGGTAAGCCCATGTGATCCAGGTTGACTAAAACAACTCGAGTGCAGCAGCTCTGTCACGTTATGTTTGTCGTTTTTTTTATATCAATGCAATGATTATTATTCCTTATATTGAAATGATAATTCAAAAATTGCAGCAAAAAAGTAGCTTGAAATAAACGGGAGGAATCAACAGTACCAAACAGGTAGTTGCAGGAAGGTTGCGTTGACGTGACAAGTGGTTACATTTACATGTATATCAGATTACGCTGTAAATTACTTCATAGGATTTCAGAGTGGTTTATAGTTACAACATAGCCACAGTATAGATTTCCCGCTGTAGCATAAATGCCCAGTATCGTTTGATTAATTGAGTTACTGTTGTCAGTTGAAGCTGTCTGGCCATTCTCCTCTGACATCAACAAGGCATCTAACCCATCACACATGCAGTATGTAAATTAAATTCAAAGTGCGTTAGCCAAAATTCACTTTATCAGAGTAGCTAGATACTGTACTTGACTATAAGTGCCTTCACATATTTGACTAATATTGCCTCAGGAACATCTCATGTAAATATGCTGTTGAGTAGATGCTCCTACATCAGGTTATCCTTAGATCGTGGCCCTTTCTATTATGACAGAAAGATAAATGGAGCATTTAAGCAATAGTTTCTTCATTAGACTAATAATATCCTTTAACAGGATTCTGGCTGTGTAGCTCACATTGTTAAAACCATTGTTTTTCTTGTCGACACAACTGCAAATATGTCAAGCTGCAGTTTCTAGTAACCCAACTAAACACTGTAAATAGATTTATCAGTAATTAGGTCAGGGCTGAGTGCTTTAGTGTGGCATTTTAGAGTTAAAACACGAGAGATATTCACAGCTTTGCTTTATGCATAGCCTCAAGACAGTTCAGTTTTCATCTTGATATTATTGTAAGTCAAACACTGCACACCCTAGGAATTGTGTGGTTTGGATGTGTGTGTGGACCTGTGTGTTTACAGTATATGTCATGTGGGAGAACACAGAAAGTCTGCAACGACGCTAACAGTCGGTGAGCAGTATGAACCACAACCCACACAAAAAGCCCACCATGTCCATAAAGCTTTACATGAGGCAACCGCCACACTACGACAGTGGTCATAGCCACGAGGCCAAAGTGGGCAGTGACGCATGCTTTGTTTGCACACAGACAGAGGACGCTGTTTGATGGTTTCCTCACAGCGCCCACCTCCTCCTCCTCATGTTCAGCTGTTTTTTTTTTCCCTGTTTCAGTGTCAATCTGAGCATGTTGGGCTGCTACATCTGACCTGGCTTCACAGCTAATCCACACACACAAGGGTGCTTTATTTTGCAACCAGCACCTCCCTCTGCGCTGACCCCATTCTTGAAAGAGGTCTTAGAGTTTATAATTGAAAACTCATTGGTTAAAGAGACACCTGTAGGTGAATCTCACAGGGGTCTCTCTAAATATAGGATATGCTTTAAAGCATCGACTTTCTGCTTCAACAGCAAGTGATGAATTGTGTTTTGAATGTGAATGGCTAAAATATAAATGCTTTTGAGAAGAAAAAATACTGACAAGCAGGTGTTTAGAGGTTTTGATATTTATGTCTTCAGTTCAGCATCGTAATGTAGCATGTTAGCAATTGTGGAATTATTAATCTAGTATCTGGATTGGCCTCAGCCCAATCCTAAGACTAAAAGCTGGATTGCTGATCAGTGGCTATGCTCCAATCTATGGCTGATCCATGGAGTTCAGTTGTATTTTGTTTACTGCCTCACACATCAGCAGCGGTGCAGCGGTTGCCAACGAAAGCGGAAACGAGCTAATGCTTCATTAATATTAAGTCGCGGCAGATGACTGCCCCTCCCTGAGCCTGGTTCTGTTGGAGGTTTCTTCCTGTTAAAAGGGAGTTTTTCCTTTCCACTGTCGCCAAGTGCTTGCTCATGTGGGGTCGTTTTGATTGTTGGGTTTACTCTGTATTTATTGTAAGGTCTTTACCTTACAGTAAAAAGCGCCTTGAGGCCACTATTTGTTGTGATTTGGCGCTGTATAAATAAAATTGATTTTAATTTAAATAATATTAGAGAATACAGTGGTTGACAACCACAGCACAACCAAAATTTGTGAGACCATGTGCAATGCATTTGAAATGGCTGTGTCAAAGACAGGGACCAGGTCTTTAACCATTAGCAGTCAGTAATTTTCAAGTCTCCTTGTCTCACTGATTCACGCTCTCACTGCGGTATTGTATCACTTCCTGTTACAACATACAGTGTTTCTTGTGGCTTGATCATTTAAAAGCTTTAGCAGCCTCAGTGAATTGGAGACTCTGCTCCGCACTCTGCAAAATCTTGTGTGTTTACTCCATAAAATAGTACCTAATCTCCGTTTAATCAGTCTTCACCGCACACCATCAGGTTACTCTCCTGAGTCATTTTCTCCTGATGGCTACAGGGCTGGGAGATGCTGTGATGTTGAGGGATTAGTAATGTAATTCTGGTGTGAGATAGGAAATCTGAGCCATCTCAACACACAGGACCCACAGGAAGCATAAAAGGCTTCTAGCGAGTGTAAAAACCTCAGCAGCTCACTTTTTCTTGTCTGTCCCAGGTGTTCAGGTATCTGCTAATACCAAATACTGATCCAAAACCTGCATTAAATTAATAATCTGGTTTCCTCACTGTGAGGAAAAGATCATTCTTTTATCTGCAGGGTGACATTAGATCCACCTTAAACATTGCTTTTCTGATTCTGAAATACATATTAATATGTAAATGTACTGAGCTGGTATTTATTAGTAAATGAATACGCATTCAGTGATTTACATGAGAACTACACCTAGAACCAGAACCTCCAGAAATTGAAGTCAGCAACAGATACATAACTCATTCAATGCTGATTCAAGCAGGACAATAGAAAACAGCCCTTTGACTTCAGACATAATATCATCTTTATTGTAGACAACTCATCCATCCATTGCATCATAAACTTAAACTTAACATGAACTCATAAACCTTATCATAAATGAATGTTAAAAATAGTTGATTGTTGCAGTTAGCTTATTTTTATTTAATTTTCCTTTTGAAAAATCCTGTTCATATTAATTTTCATATTGCTTTTATATTTTATGTCTTACATAAGGCATATTAATCTGTGTTATTCAAAAGTGTCATACAAGTAAATTCACTTTGGCTCCCCCCTCTCAATGCTGCGGGCCAAGAACATCTGATAAGAAAGTGGCAGAATTGCTGAAACATTTATGAGGACATTTGAGTCTAGTACACATTAGCAGATAATCATATCCGATACATAACTGCAGCATTTTATCAAGGCTTGTTAGAAGCTGCAGCTAAACAAGTTGGGGATGATTTTTCACTCCATCGCAATTTCTTTATTGGCTTACCAGAAAAAACATCCTAAATTTGACAGGTTAGCTTTGATGCAGTGACTCACTCACAGACATAGCGGTGTACTGTGTGATGTAAAACATGCTCACTCAGTGCAGATCAAAGAATTGTGGTAAAATAAATGTATTTAAATGAATACACTTTGAATTTTTAATTAGAATTTTGCACTTTATCCATGATTAGTTGTCATTCTAAAGTAAAATTATTAAACATGTTTTCTTGTATATGAAGATTCATTTGCTTCTGTCTGTCATAACATTGTAAATTAAATCCCTTTAGGTTTTTTAAAAAAAAAATTTAAATAGATGTCTTTAAACTTGTCTCCTTTCGCCTTCACAGTACTCATCCACACTGGGCTTCATCTTGGCTCTCTGTTGGTGTCTCCTAGTCTGTTCCAGCCGAATCTACATGGGAATGCACTCGGTGCTGGTGAGTGTGATCTGTCTCTGTCTCACACATACATACATTCTGTGCTTTTAAACATTAAAGCAGGCTTATAGGAGTAAAACTATAAGTAGCCACATCTGCTCTAAACTCAGCCGTTGCCACGTTTTGAACACAATGCTGACTTCAGTTTGAGATGAGGGGGAAGAGGATTACATTTTAACCACTTCTTTGGTGATGGGGACCCCTTCAGCTGATTAAAAAAGTAGATATGATCCTTCATCGCTTGAGTCCAAAGACTTCTCTTTTCCTCCACCTTTGCCATAATACCTAAGTGGCTGGTCTATAGCCTCTAGGGCTGCAACGATTTGTTGACAATAATCGACAATAAAAATAGTTGATGACGAATTTAATTATCGGTTTTTATTACTGATGATTTGTTTTTCTTTTTTATTTACGGAGTGAGACGTCTTTCTGTTTTGTCTATCTCTGGTGAGCTACGCACATGTGCAGTAGCATTCAGCGGCAACACGGCGTGCTAGTTTCACACTCGATAAAGGAAAAAATAAAATCATCTGCAAAAAGAGTATCAAAACTTTTGTGATATCTCACAAAAAATTTTAATGAAAAAAAATCGATGGGCGCGCACGCACGCACACACACACACACACACACACACACACACACACACAACTCGAGCTTTTATTTTATTTATTTCTATATGAATATGAATCTTTCTCAAAGCTTATGTGTCCTCCATCATTGGTTGCTTATGAGATGAGTGGCCGAGCAGAGAAGGGAGACGGGTCAGCGCTGTGTTTGTGTCGATCGAGCAGTGATGGTGAGACAGTCAGCCAGGTTCATTCAAACCT
>VOQJ01004998.1:60543-77024 GCA_015052665.1 Apistogramma diplotaenia
ACCGCTGCTGCTGCTGCTGCTCTGCAGAAATAGCTCCACAAATCTCCACACACACACAGACATACACGCGCACACACACACACACACACACACACACACACACACACACACACACACACACACACACACCCACCCACACCTCGAGCCTTTATTTTATTTATTTCTATATGAATATGAAACTTTCTCAAAGCTTATGTGTCCTCCATCACTGGTTGCTTATGAGATGAGTGGCTGAGCAGAGAAGGGAGACGGGTCAGCGCTGTGTTTGTGTCAATCGACCAGTGATGGTGAGACAGTCAGCCAGGTTCATTCAAACCTGTACATGTGTAACCTGGTTAGGGCCAACATTAACTGCCGGATTATAAATTAAAAACGACGTTTGCTGGCTGTCTCTCGCCGATCCTGGCGGACCGCATCAAGATTAACGCGGAAGTTCAGGACATAAAATTCATTAATTAATTATTTTTTCCATTAAAATGTTTTGCGAGATCTCGCAAAAGTCCGTCTCTTTTTATTTCCTCCCATGTTTTATTTTCCAATGTCCTTTCCGGGTCCCTGAAGGGACATTTTTGAAGGAAGTATCCATCTTCCATGTGTTTACTACCACATTGTAAATGACCTTATGCTAAATGTAAAAGCCGATATAATCCGATTAGTCGTCTAATCGTTTCTATAGTCGATGACTAATCGACTATCAAAATAGTCGATAGTTGCAGGCCTAATAGCCACATACATAAAACATGGTTGGGCGGAACAGTGGTGATCATTTCAGCCACTGCATTTAAGATGACAGGGCAACATGGTAGCTTCCACAAACCTGCACCTACTTCATGTATTTTTATTGAATTAACTTGAAGTTTATGAAATGCATCAATTTGTTGGAAAACATTGTTACACACTAATCAGTGTTCATTTACACTATTTTGTTAAATTTAGAAAACTCAGAAAACAACTGACTGTACTTTTTATGTTGTCCACTGTAGTTTTTCAACCAAAAAATAGCTTTTCCCTTACAAATTTCAGGATTTTCAGGATCTCCATATATGCATTGCACATATGGAGGATCTTTAATAGCATTTCAACAATCCTGCTTTTGTGTTTCTGTGTTAAACTCTAAGGTGAGCTAAGAGAAGAGGAGAACAAGCTCCCTACCCATGCATCATTCTAGCTCCAAGGAACAATAAGCAAACATAATTTGAGTGGACGGGAGCTTGAAAATGTCCTTGTATATTGTGATTAACAGCTGGGCCCAGAAACGGGAAACTTCTCAAGCTGTTCATGTTAACCAGGAGGTGTAATCTGAACTTGAGTCCAAACAGCAGCTTTCCTCTGTTAAAATGTTGGAGAAGGCAGCTAAAGGTGACGGCATGTTGCAGGTGAACCACTGCTTCTCGGTACAGTGCTGCATAAGCTGTCTGTTATGGGAGTGCAGTTTCTTTCTGTACCTGTCAGCCTGCATGTTTACCAAACTGCGATATTCACAATAACTCATTAAATGGACAAAAATGGCTCTTTCATATCAGGCCTAATTGTCAACTCGTTTCACTGTTTTTTTCTTCAGTCTGACACTGCTTCCACACTAACCGATTACTGTGGGGAAGTGAAACACATCATTCAAAATGCATGTCAGTAGATACATGTAATGTTGCCAGTACGGTTATTATTCCACTTCTCCATTTTCTTTTCCTGTTATTGCCTCGGCTCTGGCACACAACTTGACAACAGCTTTGGCCCAGCGGTTTGAGCCAGACTAAATCTGCTCAATTTATGTCACAGTGCCACATGAATCAACAAACCTGGCTTATATTGGACCCAAAGGTCAAGACCTGGGCAAAAAAGATGGCAAAAGAGTCAGTTTAAGCCTTTTTACACATTTGGAACCTCCATTTCCGCTTTCATTTTGGATTTCAAGAAGGGCTGGACGACAAGTTTTCCCAAGAGACCACATGAGAAAGTGGGACGGTTGTGGGGGGCCGCATCAATACGTTTATAAAGAGACAAAAATAATATTGAGCAGAATTGAGATCAGCTTATTGGTGTAGCCCTCCACAGTAGTCCCAATTTCTCATATGGCCTTTTCCCCACCTCTGGTTTGGAGCCTAGCTGTACTACCCATGCCTTTCAGATAATCTGGACCAGTCATTCTGTCACGAGCAAGCATAGGCCTGTATTGTGCCTCAGCAAGAATTTGTAGGGAAAAACTTAATATTTATGCCTGCAAAAACTTGCCCCTGCTTCTTTTATCTGCTCTCACATTAACAGAGTATAGTCATAACAAATCTATCATCACAGGGTAGGTGTGTATATCTCAGATTCCCTACAGCATTAATTAAACCCTTTAAGACCTACAACACAAAAAGTCCACATATTTACATTCATACATGCTGTAGTACCATCGTGTAGAGGATTTCAGCTCACTTTACATCAATGGAACCTTCAGAACCCTGACTGTAAGCATATGTATGAAGGTAATCCATAGTAACTACTACATAAGGTAGCTAACAAGTGCACTAAGGGTATTTGTGAATTTTGTAAGTAAATAAACCCACAAAGAAACTGAAAACTGTTTTCTGTATCTACATGTTATACTAGCTACAGAAATGCCATAGCTGTACATGCTAATGCACACGATAAAACACATATAAGTGTAAATCCTCTGGTTTGATATGCAAAAAGAATTATTGCGCTATCATATGTAGTTGCAATTCTATGGGCATTTAAAACCAGCTGGGATCCTGTACAGTAGGTCTCAAGGGGCTATACAAGTCCTGTGGGCTGCCAGAGATGGGGGAAAAATCAACCAACGCCAGTTACCTTGTTGTAATTCCAACCAACAGATATGTTGACTGGCATAGAATTTAGACCTGAGTCAGTCTAGGGCAGGTTGGTCAACACAGAGAACAAGTTCCTGTGCAGTTTAGCCAGACTCCTAGATAATCATGAAACCTGGTTAAAGAAGCCAGCTTCAGCTTGAACTTTAGATCCATCCATGAATTTATTTTTAAGAAATACATTTGGATTTTGTTTAGTAATCCAAAGAGTCACCACAGATGTTCGGTCACATTAACTGCATGGGGGTAATCTCACTGGTAAACTATGTCAGTCTTGTGCATTGATAGGGTTGGGCTGTCTGTCACCAAGGGAACATTCTTTGTGGTCATTGCTGTGTCAGTGATGGATGGTGTTGTGGGACCAGCAGACATTACAGCACACTGGCTACCCTCCCAAACAAACTTGGAAAGTAATTCCACATCATAGACCTTCTTTAAGAGCTTTCTGTGGCTGCCCGCAGGTGGTGTCGCTTGTGAAGATCTCCACCTCAGAAACCACATACAAGTCTGCCTGCTTCATATCGCTTCAGAGCTGTTCCATGTCAACAAAATGGTCCAATTTTCTCCTCATATGAACAGCTGCTGACCTAGAAAGATGAATAGTGAAAAATTTAAGAGCCTATCAGATTACAGTTTAGGAAGTGCCAGAGAGTGCCAAATCAAGGAAACGGGTCAGATTTTGTAGAACTGAGGATCCTTACACACCTGATTGGTCCTGGCATTTAAGCAGAATGACATTAACAGCCCTGCAGCTATGGCCAGAAATCAACCTTCAAAATCGCAGTTGTTTGAGTAGTCCTAAGAAGGAGTGGATTACAGTTTCCCAAGTTGTCATTAAAAAAAAAAAAATCCAGGAGTGATTTAACTTTTACATGAGAGGTTTGTAGTGGGCATTTAAATAGAAAAAACTGATAAACACAACCTCGTGGCTCCCACATTACTTAATGAGATTTTAAAAGATCACATGAAAGTGTTTAAGCAAGGCATTTTTTGTGATTTCCAATAAAAAAAAAGCAAACAAAATACCTTAGCTGCTGTATGTATAACCAGCTTCTCTGAATGATACATAAACCTGTGAAATCCAGACATAGTTTTAATATGATTAAAAATGGCTTGCATTTGAAAATCTGAAGTGCTTTAACCTTTAGAGATTCTGTTCTTTCCCACACTATTACTGCCACTATTTCTATGATTTTCCTCCTCTGAATTTGACTGCATCTGAACCCATTGCTTTGAACATTGCTAAATGCATTAAAGTAGTTATAATCTGTTTAATCAACTTGTTATAGACTAGTGTTGATTAAAGCAAAAATGGAAAGGATTAATTATTTATAATTGGTTAATTTATCTAGTGGTTTTCTGTTATATTAATGAATTCACTCTGAATAATTCTTATATCCTGCTTGGGAAGCGTGTTCTTTTTACCTGTATTATATTGCTATGTATTATTTAAAAAGGCCTTAAAAGTCTTCATGTGACTTAATAAAAATGTTTATGAAAGCTTATCAGATTCCTCAATAATAGGGGGGTGTTGCTTTATCACTGACATTATTATTTAAATAGCCCACAATACAAAATTTCTCTCATGAAATAACCCAAGCAGAGGAGTGTGTTCAGGTTGCGTCACTGCAAAATGTACCACGTGCATGTGATTTTAGGGTGTGATTTTAAACAAACAGTATTGCCCTGTGAGACAGATTTCTTCTTGTTTTTGTCTACATAAATAATGGGTCATTAAGAAAATAAATGGCTAAAAGTAGCTCATAGGTTGGCAAGTAACAAGCAACCCCTTTATTAAAGCACACCTATAAAGAGCAGAATATGTTGTTGATTATGAGTTGAGTAAGATTCAGCTGGCTTCATGTCAGATCAAGTAATAGCGAGTTAGCCGGGTGTGGTTTTTGCCCAGCTGCAGGAAGAGAGGTGGCACAGGGTGCTTCAGGGAGGTCTGTGCAGCCAGCTTAAAAAGGAAGATTTCCAGCTGTTATGATGTACTTTATTTATACCAGATAGGGAAAATTCTTTTGTGAGACCACTTGACAGAAGACATTTCTAAATCTGGAATAATGTGTTATAATTTGTGAGCACTTTGGTGTCCCAGGCTGTTGTAGTGGAGCTCAGGGCCTTTATGTTGTTTACAATGTGTGTGAGCACAGAGAGAATGAAAGGACTTGTGCTGGGCTAGTCTGCAGGTAGTGGAACCACTGTTAGAACTCTGCAACACTAAATTTAGTGTCTGTCAGTTAAGTGTATGTTAGCTCAGATTTATTAAATATATACATTTATCGTCACATATTTTCTAACAAAATGTGATGATCTATACATATTTTTTCATATTTCAGAAGTGAACTATGTCCAAAATACTTGAAAAGCCATCAGTTTATCTGTCTCTCATGTCACAGTTCTCATCTTTCTCCGCCTGGCCTTGCAGTGTGACCGCTCACTGTTCTTGATTAAAAAGCAGTTGTCTGCAAGCCAGAAACTCCTGCTGGCTCTCCTCACTGTCTCACCATGGACGTAAAAAAATGTCTGTAACCGTAGCAACTGTTGCATTACACACCAAGTCTGGTATAAGCAGTGATGTCAGTTTATCTATAAGATCTTAATTATCCCTAAAAATAAGACTAAGTCAGATCCTGCTTAAGTAAGCCTTAAAAAGCACATTTTTTTTTACAGCGTGACATCATAAAAACATGCCATTTGTATTTTACCTTCTCAGTTAAACCATGTCATACTTGTACTGTGTGAAATTACACTGCATTTACTGGGTAGGATTTCATGTAGTATTTTTAAAAGTTGAGAAGTAAGATAAGTTGGGTACTCAGTAGGTCATGTTTGTTGAATTTAAATTGTTTTCAGTTCTGGAGTTTAGGTATTTTATTGTAATGTATGTTATTACTATCTCAGTTAGATAACCCTGCCCCTAGTGAATGTAATGTTTCAGTTCATCTCATTGTTACTAGATGTTACCAATTTGCATTTCCACATTTTGTGACCTTTTTTTTTTTCTTTTTAAGAATTGCCTACTGAAAAATCTATGGACAGCACGATCTTGCAAACGGAGACCCTGCTGTCCCACTGCACTCACAGATCTTTCTCCTTCTGCTCTGTTCAGCAAATGAGAGAGTAGCAGGCTCTGCACGGTGTGAGAGAACAAATAGACTCTCACTTATAGTTTACTCTTTGAGTGATGATGTATAACTTGGACATCCATTTACTTTAACCTCTGTGTGGTGATTTCTCAGGCTGTAATCCCTTAATTACCACAAAGTGTTCAAACAATTCAGCCCTGCACCTCAGAAATGGCATCATTTTGCACAGCAGGTTTTATTATATAGGATTGCACCAGTTTTGAAATTCTAGGCTAATACTGATGTTTAAAATAAGAATTTGGCAAATATAATACCAGTATTTTTTCAATCTTTTTAAATGTATTTCATTTTCTTCTTATTTATTCTCCCTTTTTCCAGGATAACACAGAACTCTTAATGAAATTGTGGCCGGTTTTAAAGCCTTTAAGCTTTTCATAACACAATATTTTGCCGGTTCAAACTCTGACACAGCAAGTACGGTTTCAGTCAGTGCTGCTAGTAACACCTTGTGCTGATGTGTCTGAACATTCCTGTTATTAAATAGTTCATGTATGATTAAAAATAGAGTTTTGGGTCTGTATGTAAGAACACTGTCTTTCTTTGTATTTCTTTAAATACAATTAATCATAACGCTAAGGGGAATATAACAGGGAAACATTTATGCCATGGTGTCACTTGTGCTGTGTTCCAATATTTTGGAGCCATTTAGCCATTAGATGATAACAGCTCATGTTTGGATATACAGACAGTTCTCATTTTGCCAGGTTACATACTTTCTAGGTTGATTTGTTCTCGATGGTGATGGTACTTTTGAGAATTGTAAGCCAGTCTTGATCTGAACATGTGTGCAGTCACGTCTGTGTGTTCAGTTGTAATTGGATTAAGAAAAGTGAGTGGAAACTTCAAGGCGTGATTCGCCACCTGTAGCTTTTGTGTTTTCTTTAACCGACAGGAGACCGATTTGTCAAAATACTGATCTCAGAAACACAACATTCATGTCAAGGGAAAAATAGACATGAACCTGCTTGAGAAGGATCAAGCTGTGGGTGCACAGGCATGGAGCTCATTTCCACCTCATGACATAACCTGATGGCTGAAGGCGCTGGGAATCGGGGAGTGGAGCTTGAACACATGGTGAGCCGTTACCGGTCTGCTCTGCCAGGCCTGCCGGGCACTTAATGAGATCTGGAAATCATCACGCCCAATGAAACTACTTCCCCCTCCTTTGTTCTACAGGAAGAACTTGCAGACAAAAAGCTGTTCTGCCACTGATAATGATGGCGTTGTCTTCTAGAAACCTTTTACTAGAGTTTCACTCAGCAGCTTGTCGCATTATTTAAGTTCATGAGAACTAAACACAAATTCTAGCTTCTGCTAATGGTTTGCTGCTTAAATGTTACACGTCTGTTTTACAGAGGACAGCTTTAATAGGGACTTTGAGGCTTTAGTATAGTCAACAAAGATTTCTGGATCCTTTATTAGGACAGTAGTCTGATACACCAACTCATCGCCTGTGTGTGTGGCATGTGCCTACGTTCACATCAGACTCTGGTTGATCTCACCAGAAACTCCACTTCTTCCTGTTATTATCCTCCAGCCACTCCCCTGTTCCTTCTCTGTATTACTTCATCTCTTTGGCTCCCCTGTGAAGATAATATGTTGTATGGTTCATGTGCTCCCCAGGGGTTTAAATTGAGAACTTAGGCTCAAAGAACAGTAGTTGTTATTGACAATAATTTTTGTATTTTTAAATTTAAAAAAAGAAAATCACAATCTCATTGACTAAGCTTTTAAGCTGATTCAAGTAGCACATTCAGTAAATATTATAGGGAATTATCTTTAATTACACTAATTAAGAAATACTGCTGCAACTGTTTATTTACATCATGTACATGTTCTTACTGAGGCATGAATATGTAATGTCCTGTCACTTGATGAACAGCAGGCAGCAGTCACATATCTTTGTGTTTGATGTAGAGACTCTGTTAACATTTACGCCACCTATTCTGACAATATATTGCTAGTTTATTTTGTTGTAAAGGACTTTAGGTTAAGTCATTCACCAAATGTTATTCATTGAAAGCACATCCTCTTTCTGGAGAATTTTAGTTCAGGCAGCACATTGTTTTGGATCATGTCAGTGGAGGAGAAAATTACAGATGGCTGAAATCTTTCAGTCTCACTGTGCGTGTGTGATTAAGTGAGAAGGCTGATAAGGGATGGCATTGGCAGCAGAAAGGGGATAAATCCCAGTTACCTCCTGAGTGGTTATCCTCCTCCTGGCTGTCTCTCTGCTGAGTCATTTTTACATGACCATGCAGGGAAATGTGTCCTTATAGTGGAACTGCTGGGGGACAAGTTGTTGCTGAGCGACAAGCCTGCGTCTGACGCCAGCTCTGCGGCTCTGGCACTCATGTTTCAGCACAGGCTACTAACTGACCGTTAGCTCAGGGCTTACATGTACCACAACATGTACTTAAGCAGCCAAATAGATACTTAAACTCTAACAGGGCCTTGGTTTCCTTCCAGTGTGGCTGTTCAAGTGGGCTGACCCTGCCAGAGACTGCTGAACTGTTGAGTTCTCTGGCTGGTGGATGGAGACTGGTGTAAAGTTAGAGTAGCTGTCACTGGTAACGCCTTCCAGGGAAAGTAGACACTAATTACAAAAGTAAATGGTGTACACACCCAGCTTAGCAAGATGAGAGACTATTGAGTGTTTGTTTACAGTGTGTACATGCACATAATGGCAAGTTACTCTCTGCTGTGGATGCACACAGACATGTGTGTAAATGGCTAGGAAAGCTGAGACCAGCAGAAATGTACTTTTGTGAATCCTGTTTTTCATTTATGTAATGTTTGAGATAAGTAACTGCTGATAGACCTCAAAAATGATTACATTCATATTTGCCAAATGCGTGCAACAACATGGGCTGCAACAGACTTGAAATTCCTCTACCAGGACTTTCCTTGCTACACCCTTCTTTTTCTAGTCAAAACAGCTGGGGGATAAATCATACAAATGAGGCTTCTGCCGCCACAATGCAACCAGGTTTTGTTTTTGTCGCAATTCCAGTCGTCACATGCGAGGCTTTATGGACTCTGGACTCAGATACAAAGGTCACTACAAGTGCCAGTGTTGAGTTTTCCCTCAGGCTGTCTTTGACCTTTGCAACCTTGAATCTCTCCCACTGTGCAATGCAGAATCAGCATTTAAAACCACGGTCACCTCGATCCTTCCACATTGGTCATAATTCTTCAGGGACTGCTCCCAAACCAGAGACATCTCAATGTTGTTTTATAGTTGCATATTAACAGCATTAGTTTTATGCACAGAGCAGAACAGGAAAGTGTATTTAATGCAGTGTGTCAGTTTGTCATGCCTGCCCAATAAAAAAAGGTTCTATAAAAAATTTGTTTTTCAAATGAATGCAAAGTAGTTGAGCTATAAAATGATAATAGTGTTTCTAAGATGGCATCATTTTAAGTCTTGTTTTTTCCAACCCATTGCTAAAATATAAACACATGAGAAAATTAAATTTGAAAGAGTTACACTGTGCACAATATTGGCATACGCACACAACCATGAAGATACTAGAAAGAGAAGAACCGAAGAGCCATAAAAAATATGAGATAATGAGGTTTCAGTGTATCAGAGGGTGTGAACAGATTCGGCTTAGCTTCCTGAGACCTGAGCTCCTGTTTGCAATGCATTTTTATTTTCTACTAGATATTTCTGATAAACTAAGCTACTTGTTCAAACAGGAATTTGTTTTTTTTTTTAAACACGGTTGTTACGTAATTTTTTAAAATAAATAAATAAATAAAACAAAGGTCCCCAAATGGGGACAATAAGTTTCTTTTCTAGCATAACACAACAAAGTATAAAACGCTGAGCAGAATGGAGCATTAGGTACAGCAAAGCCAAAAATATAAGGTCCCCATATGTGGATGTAGGGTTTTAGGAGGTTAAGTGAAATTTATTGATGGGACAGCAGGATGATCTGAGAGAGGTTTCATTGTACGCAGAAATGTGAGATAGTTTGGGGGCTTTAACACTAAAGCGTTTCAGATGAATGTCTATCAAGTTGGCTACAAATCGGGGTTTTGATTCTGTTAGGGTGATGTAGGAACCGTGTACAGTTTTATTGTCAGGGTATTAAGGATCGCAAGTAGCGCGTGAAATGATGATTCATCATTGAAATGAGCAGAAATGGCGAGCACGCTTTCGTTTGTCGTCTGATATGTGATCATAAGGAGTTTAGCAATTATCCGTTCAGAAACAGTTTTGAGAGGTTCAGCAGGAGTTGTTAGCGATTTGAAAGGTTTAGTGGGGCAAGAGGCCAACTGTCAGTTTACTGCAGAGATCCGTAAATACACAGCTATGATAACCTTTGTGTTTGAGTCCAGAGTTCACTGCCATGTAGATCTTCCTGTTTTCCTGTTTCCTGTCCATACTCATCCACTTCCTGTTCCCATCTCAAGGAAATGCTCCAATAAATATCCTAATCCTAGCAGTCCTTATCTGGAAAGGGGAAATTTGCTGCTGACTCAGCTGTGCAGGTTTAAATGTTCAAATTTGCTGCTTGTGTTTGTTCAGCATTTAGTCACAAAATGCTTCGGGTTTTTCTGTGTTTGCTCTGTAATGTCTGCAGTTTAGCATTGTCCTGCTGAAGTATGCAAGGCCATCCCTGAAAAAGACATCATCTGGATGGGAGCATGAATGCATATCTTTTTCAGCATTGATGGTGCCTTTCCAGATGTATAAGTTGAAAACTTGTGAACTGAGGGCTGATAACAGGGCAGATGGTCTCTCTCTCCTTTAGTGTGGAGGACTGAAGAGGAGAGGTAGAGGGTCCATACTTCCTAAAAAGACTTAAACTCGTCTGACCACAGAACAGTTTTCCACTTCGTCTCAGTCCATTTTAAATGGGCTTTGGCTCAGAGAAGACGGCAGCGTTTCTGGATCATGTTCACATGTGGTTTCTTCTTTGCATGATAGAGCTTTGACCTTTTTGTGGCTGTCACAGTGTTCACAGACAGTGGTTTCTGGAAGTGTTTCTAAGCCTGTGCAGTGATTTCCATGAACGAATAATGCGTATATGTTTTAATGCTGTACCGCCTGTGGTTTATGAAATTTGCAAATAATTTGATTCTGCTTTTATTTATCATTTCCACGGAGGCTACTTTTTCTGAATGAGACGAGAGGCTCAACCCAGAAAGACTGAAACAGTGGATTATACTTTCAGAATGAAAGTAGATGTGATTTCTGAAGCCTAAAACGATTTTTTTTTGTGTTGAGACAAAGATCAGACATTTAAACCTCTTTTTTATCAGCCTTCCTGGCTTCTTCACCCTCTGACATCACGTACTTTTTTTCAGTCCATATTCACAACAAAGTTGTTTTCATCTGCACACATTTCTGATCAAATGATCTAAAACAGACATTGTGATGGTCAGCTGTGCTGTCAGAATAAACACTGGCAGATTTTTGAATGCAGTCCATTTACTGTTTGTGTTTGTTTCCTTCAGGATGTCATTGCTGGATTTGTGTACAGTGTCCTCATCCTGCGCTTCTTCCTGCCGGTCTTGGACCTGATCGATGACTTCAACTTGACTTGCCGCTATGCTCCAGTCATCATCATCTCCCTCCACCTGGGCCTTGGCCTCTTCTCTTTCACCCTGGATACCTGGAGCACCTCTCGTGGCGACACTGCTCAGATCCTGGGCACTGGAGCTGGCATTGCCTTGGGATCCCATGTCAACCACTACCTGGGTCTGATGCCCGACTTTACACCAGACCAGCTTCCCCTCACCATGCCTGCACTTAGTCTCAGCCTGGTGGGTGTTGTAATGCTGCGGCTTGTTGTGGGAGTGCTGGTGTTGCTGGCCATGCGGGCACTGATGAAGGCCATTGCCATTCCACTGGTGTGCAGAATGTTCAAGGTGCCCACCGACGATGTGAGGAAAGCCCGGCAGCACATGGAGGTGGAGCTGCCTTACCGCTACATCGTCTATGGCACAGTGGGCTTCAGCGTTGTCTTCCTGGTCCCACTGCTCTTCAGCTACATGCAGCTCTCCTGAGTTGGATGTTACTTGAGTGCCTGGTCAGTCAAACAGTGAAGTGACGGTCCTTATGCTATCATCGGATCAGTTTTTGCTACTTGTTTTCATCTATAGCCTAAAGTCTAGCTGGGTCTGGGACTGTGAAGGTTCATTAAAGCCTAAAAACTGACCTGGATGCAGAGTTTTTATCAGATTTTTAGTGTTTTTTGTCAGCTCAGGTTACTTTTGAAGACTAATGAGTCCTGAGGGACAGAAAATCTGCTAAAATTGGCCTCGACTGTTATCAGTTCAAGTGACATTTCTTTGTTCTTTAGATTTTATTTAAGAGTAAAATCCAGTCAAATGACGGTTTGACACTTTCAGAACTGGACAGTCGTTCCTGTAATTCAAAAAGCATTTCAACATAAAAAAAAAAAACCTAAAACATTTCAACAGCCTCCAGAAGACTAAAAATGCAGCTGATGACCACTAATGAATGATGTGTGTTAGTATTTGCATTGTTTTGATTGCTGTTGTTGTTAAGAGTTCAGGCAAAGAACCGTAGAAGTATTTTTTTGGAATCATCCCTACAACTCAGCGTTGTGGCAGTGGATGGTCAATCTCCAAAAGACTGAAAATGGTGATAAAAAAAGTCAAAGTCTGACTAACAGTCGGAAAGCCAAAGATATCTGGGTACAATGATATAAAAAATAGAAGTCCTCCCAATGAAGAAGCTGCAATGAGGGGATGTTTAGATCTAAATCCAATGTAATAAATAGCTAAATGAGTTTGGGTTGTAAACTGACTGCTCTATATAGCAGAAGACTGCCATTGTTTGAGCTCGGTGTCGGTGTGGTTCTTTGTCTGGAAGCCTCTTAACGTTAGCGTTTGATCTTCCTCTCTTTCGTCTCAATTCTCAAAGCAATAAGAGATCGGTCATTTTGTGATTCCTGTGCTGGATCTGAGGTCATGCTGATGCAGAAAGATTACTGTTGAACCTTTG
This sequence comes from Apistogramma diplotaenia, assembly GCA_015052665.1. Lineage (NCBI taxonomy): Eukaryota > Metazoa > Chordata > Actinopteri > Cichliformes > Cichlidae > Apistogramma > Apistogramma diplotaenia. Next base: position 73,512 of record VOQJ01004998.1, read on the forward strand.
AACCCCCTTCCTGTGGAGTGGACACATGTTTGTGTGAAACATTTGTTTTATTGTGTGTCTGACGTTTGAGAATTCAGTCGCGTTGTTTTTTCAGGAGGTTAAATCGCTTGTGTTTTTACAAAGGGCTTTCCCACTAGTTCTGTTCTGAGCTCGACTGCTTTTCCTGCAACCCGATGGGAGAAAAAACAACAAAGACCGGGCACATACTGTACGATGCAGAAGGAAAGGAGAAAGCATCACTTTGTTTGGGAACTGTAGAGAGGTTTTATTTTATTCTCTAAGAATGATTGGAATCTGAATACTTTGCTCAGCCTTTTATTTAAACACTGTAAACTTACTTTGTGTTGGCTCACATCCACTTCCTGTGCTGAGTAGAGGTTCATTTGCTGGGAGGAGGAGGGAGGAGGTGTTGGAGATAAAGCACTTGTCAGGAGTGAAGATGTGACGGAGCACAGGAATCAACTGACAAGGCCAGACATGTTTTCTCACAATTAGTGAGGCATCAGTGCCTGAAATGAAAATGTTCTAGAAAAAGTTCTGAGTTATTGAACAAATTCATGATATTTCTTGAATAAGATGGAAAATTTACAGGAAAAACTATAGAATGAAAACAGTCTGCCACCTTTACAACTTCTGGCCTTATTCTGAAAATATTAAAGCTTATTTTTTATTTTATTTTATTTTTTTACAGTAAAACTTTATTCAGGAAACATTGGAATTTTACCCACTAAAATGGAAAGTCCATTAACAGCTTTTTTTGGTGCATGTACACAAAAATGGATATTTTTTGCACGTGAACTTTAGACAAAGCTCACATTCTGTCTCTTTAAGTACCTTTGACAAAGGTAATCAAACATCCTGTTCGAAGAGCCATATGTGAACCGAGTATTTGGTAACAGCAGAGTATTTATTATTGTAAACTGGTGACAGAAAGCTTGTTCATTTTAAAAAATCTTAGTTAAAAACAACCCTCAGCTCTCTGTCCTAATGAGACTTGAAATGGGGATAAAACGCATCCATGTGGAATCTGACTTGAGCTTTCTCTCCTCCTCTCATCCTCCCACATCACAGCGATTATAAGCCTCTTCAGACCACTAAACCAGACCAAAGCTGCTGCTGCTGCTGCTGTGAGACAACACAAATCTACTGGTTTCGCACTCTTAGGAAATTCTGATGAACTGTTTGTCAAGTAGCTCCACAGAAGACCGTCGTCACTGTGGGTTGTGATTTGTCCCTGCAGCTGTCTCACCACAGCGTCAGCAGGATAACTATGAGCAGTGATCAGTCAACATAAAATTGATGTAAAAAATACATTTTATAACATAATTGACATAAAATATGTTTGATCAGAATCACCTACATTTGTGACCAAGACACGCCTTTGTCAGTGCTCTCTGATTGTAAACAGGTGTTTGATCATCAAGTAGCTGTTCTGTAGTTTGGCACATATTGGAATAGTTTATTTTTCTGAGCAGTCAGAAGTAGATGATCTGCTCTGAGTGAGATTGTAAGCTCCAGAACTCCAGCTAAGTCAACGGTTTTTTGCCCCAAATACAACCCAGAACTTCAACAGCAGTTGGATAAACGAGGAAAAGTTCCCATTTCTCAGTTGGACGTGTATAAGTGAAGTTCCTGTATCATTCCTCCTCTGGAGTGTAAAGAAGCCGGAAGCACAGACGCCTGCTTCACACTAATCGCTGTGTGAGTAGAGTGCCTTGCTTAAAGGCACTTAATAAAAAGATTCCCCTTGTTAACAAACTTTTCTTTAATCTTAATTTGTTTGCCAAGATTATTTATTTATTTGTCTTGTTTATTTTAATGTACGGTACTCTCCTGAAATGAATGCACTGTTCCCAGAATGCACTGTTCTCCCCTCCGAGCCAGGCAAAAGTAAGGTGATGCTGGTCCTAAATGCAGTCTGATCAATAGTTCTATTTGCGCTCCTGCGGTTGGGCGGCAAAATCAATGACTTTGAAATGACTAGTGACCATTTTAGGAAGTGATGCCTTCACTTACATCAGCACCTGATGGCGTTTGTTCCTCACAGCGTCTGTAAATGGTCGAATCAGTGAATTGTTTCAGCTCAGATGTGTTGTTAGGTTAAAGTTCAGTGTACAGTAACAGAAATTCCACACTTCAGCAGCTTGAACCTGCAAACACCTGGAGTTTTCCCTTCACAAGTGACCTTCACTGTCACTGGGTACCTACACGAGTACTTCACGTGTCATCTTCATTTTGTTCTCTCGACCGCTGCTTCTGTCTGAAGTGATCATCCAGTGATATCATTTAACGGGCTTCCACATGTGAGTGCTGCTCACACTCTGTTGAATGCATTCCTTTAGTTCTGAATGACATAGAATTTAGTATTTTTTCACTGTCCAGCTGCAGATTAGCCACTAATTAACCTGCCTATCCAAACCAGATGGACCAGCTCACCCTCGGCAGTTGTCAGCCGCTCGGCTCGTGCAGCTTCCTGTGGCCTTGCCTCGTGCACAAAGTTTTGTTTGTTGGAGCATTTTTCTTGTCGTTTTGTTTGTGGGACATGTGGTTTCCTCTCTGTACCGGAGGAAAGAGAAGTTCATTTCTGTTTCACTAACAAAACTCAACTTGTGTTAATCCTGTGGCTGAACTGAGTTTGTGCAACTGCAAGGAGTTCGTGATGAAGCAACATTTGGCGTGTGTGATGTTTGAGGACATTTCCCCTGCACGACACCGCTGCTGTGATACAGACAGCCATCGTGGGTTCCTGTGTTTGTGTTCAGAGACCGGACTCCACCTGTGGATGTTCATTTTGTAGAGTCAAAGTCGTGATGTTTGAAGAAACTAAATTATTATTTTTGGAGAGTATTTATTGAAAGCCCAACTTTACTTTTGGTGAAAATGCCAGAATTTCTCCATAATCTCAAATTTAGTTGACAGTTTTGGTTTTTGTTTGTTTGTATAATTTTGGTACAATAATATATTTTTGAAATCCTAAATTCATTGGACAGAAATATGCAATTATATACTTGTTTTATTCTGTTTGGCTGAATCTCAGATTTTGTTATAATCTCAGAATTTATTCATTATAATCTCTTCAGGTGATGAACAGACTCGTCAAACTCTACATAATAATACAGTAATTTATCAAAATGGGTTATAATTATAAATTGTTAATAATACTGTTTTTCTTGTAACTTCTAAATCTTTTTAATGATTGGAGCAGCCAGCTCACAAGATGACTATACATACACATACACATACATACTAGCTCTCAGAGGAAAGTCTTTTTTTGACCAAATATGCAGTATTTGAACAGTGTAGCTGTAGCTAATCTCTGCCCCACACTTCAGTGCCTTCCTCCTCTGTAACGTGGAAACTCAGCTCTGTGTAGTCATGTTGCCTCTTGCACTATGTAGATATATAAATACAAGAAAATGAGAAGTTTCCTGGTTAAGAAAATCAAAGTTTTTTAGTAGGTAGCCCCCCCCCCCCCCCGATTGCTCTCTCGACCTTTTTCCTCCCAACACCCAT
>VOQJ01005005.1:14601-27100 GCA_015052665.1 Apistogramma diplotaenia
CTGAAACAGATGTAACTGCATCAACCGTATTAATAAAAAAGGCATGTTTACTTATTGTAAACAGTCTTTGTAAAAAAAAATCTACACTCCTAGGTTTAAGTTACTCAGAAGGACTTCTTTCTTTCTTTCTTTCTTTCTTTCTTTCTTTCTTTCTTTCTTTCTTTCTTTCTTTCTTTCTTTCTTTCTTTCTTTCTTTCTTTCTTTCTTTCTTTTTTTCTTTCTTTCTTTCTTTCTTTCTTTCTTTCTTTCTTTCTTTCTTTCTTTCTTTCTAGTATATATATACATAGTGAGACATTTTTGGTATTTTTCTATTTTAAAAAAACTGTTGTCCAGTGATCTGAAACACACTGTTGTGACAAACCTGGGATACTGGAAATGAACTTACTTACATACATTTTTTCCTTTTAGTATAAATGCTTATACTTTGTACTTTTTTTTTTACTTTTTATTTATTTGGGACAATGCACATTAATGAACAATAGATACTTTTGTACAGATTGTAAATGAGCCAGATTATAGCATAATTGCTCATTTTCATCTGCAGTCCCGAGGCGGAAACAACAGAAGACAGCATAAGCATACAATAACAATGAGAAGACAACACATTGACAAACATTCAAACAATTATTATTATTCCTACAACCCAGGAACTTGCTACTGAAAAAGTTCCTAAAGACCACAAGAGGGCAGATGTTGCTCACATTTACAAGCAGCACTGTGCTGAAACCAACATGTGAGTTCATCTGCTCAACATTTGAGGCTGAAAGCAAAATAAAAAAGCCAACTGGACTGAGTGTTTGCAAAATTTTCTTGTAATGTGTTTATGGATGATTGGAAGGGGGTTTGTAGCCCCTTTTATGTTGCACTACATCCTCCAGGACTATGATAAAACTTGCTGAAGCAGCTCAGCACCATGGATAGAGATTCACTTCAGTACCATGGACAGCACCATGCTGTGACTCTGTGGAGCATAAGGATAGGATTTTAGTTTTTACCTGAGCAGAGAAGATATAAACTCGCAGTTGCTCATACATTAAGTTAAGTAGCGTGTAATATATAATAGACAAAAAATAAAGAAATAAATATATGTATCACCGGGGTGTTTGATCATGCTTTGCGGGCTCTTTATAGGTCAGCTTCTCAAATGTGAGTAGACTGAAGCTACAGCCGAGACCAAACGTGACAGAGCAGGACAATTCAAAGAGAAGCGGCTATGTGGGATTTCCTCAGACTGGGGGGATGAAGGGGGAAAGGAAGATTTCGCAATCTCTATCCCATTACAACATGAGTGACGTCAGCACAACTACGTCAGAAGTGGGGGAGGGGTGGAGTAAAAGAGGAGGGTGGTGTTTAACTCTTTCTCTCCTAATGCTGTAAATTACCTCAATAAAAAGAAAATCGAGGAACCGCCAATGCAGTTTAGTGTCCATATTCATGATTCCATCTGAGGCCATCCTGAATGTAGTTGGCTGAGGAGCGTTTGCTGCAGTTATTAAATCAAAAAATACATGGTATTTTTTTAAAATCTAGTTACACCAAGACACATGTAGTAGTGGTATTATTGAATTATGTATAAATGTCTTCTAAAATACAAATGTTTTCATTTTGAGATTATTATTTCCCTTATTATTTCATGTTATTGTTAATTAGGGCACCTTCTCATTAAGCATCACCACCAAAGTCCACCCCTACCTCTCACACAACATGGTATCGCCCTGATATCACGCTCGTGTTGCATACAGCATGTCAATATGCCAAAGAAATGATTAGATTACATGCAAGACTCTAGTCTAATCTATCTGAGATAATCTGAGATTACTGTAAGTGAGCTAAATGCAGAAAACAGTTACAAATGAAGTTGCAGTAATCTATAAGATAGCTGTTTTTTATGTTTTATATTTCACAATGTAGAGCGGTTAAAATGTAGGTTCCAGATTTCAGTGTAGTCTAGTGTGCAGCAAAGTAAAGCATTTCATGCGCATATTAAAGTTCAAACAGTATAAATAATACAAAACAAAGGCGTGTGTGTGTGTGTGTGTGTGTGTGTGTGTGTGTGTGTGTGTGTGTGTGTGTGTGCACTCTTTATACAAACACATTTTGACCTACTGTATATTATATAATATAGGTCAAACCTACCTTTTTAAGAGAGATCTTCACAGATTTCTAAATTTACAGGTTATTTGTATACAAAATATACAAAAGTCTGTGGTGTTTCTGCTTTATATGCATTATTATTATTGTGATCAGAGTGATATAATGTGGAGGTTGTGGCAGATAGCTTTAACGAAAATTTTTGTAACGTCTCTACTAGAATTAGCAAGAAAAATCACTGATCCTGGGGCAGCAAAGGAAAATCTGGATAAGTTGATAGATAAAAATCTTGATTCAATGTTCCTCACACTGTGAACATGTCAACACTGTGAATGAAAACGAAATTTTTGATATTGTTAATAAATGTAAGATTAAGATTGTAATAATATTGAAATGGCAGTAATTAAAAAGATCACTGAGAGTATTTTAAAACGTTTTGCATACATCTAAAATTTATATATACAAATATATATTCATAAGTGGTTTAGTTCCAGCAAAGGTTATACCTCTTTACAAATCTGACAACAAACACCACTTCAAAAACTACAGGCTACTGGCAACATTTATAGATAAGCATAAACGAGAAGGCATTTAATACAGTAGGTCACGATCATGATGATGATTTTAAAAACGGGCAACAGTTTGTGAAGTTAAATGATTGTTGCTCCTTGTGCATGGACATTGTTTGTGGTGTACTCCAGGGATCGGCCTTGGGCCCTCAGTTGTTTAAATCTTGTGTTAAAAATGGTACTTTGCTGAGGATAGAAACACTTTCTTCTCTAGATTTGCAGTATCTACTGGATGAGATGACATCCGAAATAATTAAAGTGACGATTCGGTTTGATGAAAACAAATTATCATTAAATCTGAATAAAACTAAAATACTATTATTTGGAAATAGCAGATTAAATATACATGTAAAGATCTGAATAAATGGGGTTGATCTAAAAAATGTCTATTAAATTTATTGGGGTGAATGATAAAGAAAAGAAGTAGTTTACAGTTTTAGTTAAACATAATAAGGTATTCCAACATTCAAAATGGAGAGCATGAGGTGAAAGCTGAAGAAAAACTCTGTTTTAGCATGGTTTCACTAAAGAAAAGTTCACAAATGGGAAATAGCACCATGGCTCAGCAGGGGAGCATGCATTACCAGGGAACTAATGTTTTATTTTATTTTATAATGGCAATTGGTGTAAAGACTGTAAAATAACAGGGACGAGGTGACGTAAAGTGGCTCCTTTATCCTTGCTGTGCCATATGAGGGGATCAATAGCGGAGGGTGACAGCGATGGTGGCGAGGGGGGGAGGGGGAGGCGTGTCGTTTCAGCCGCACTGTCAAGGGGGCCGTCCCTGTTGGTGGAGATCTGCCCGAGAAAGGCCCACCTAGTGATCATTTGAAGATATCTCCCTTTTAGACGGTGGTTTGACTCGACTGTGGTGGCTACATCATAAGGGGACAAGTCGAAGGCTATTTGTAAATAGGTAAGAAGGCGGTTTTTTAAATTATCGCATTCCTGTATTACTATTATTATAATATAGAGGTCACCTCCATTTGAGAGCCACGCATGTGAGCGTCGTCACTGGGATGTGTGCACCGTGCGTGACACAGTTCAATGCTTTTTATTTAAATGCTCGCGATTTTTATTGTATCGTTTATTTGTATCTGGAACATAGTGTAAAGGCAAAGACTCTCAGCCAGGGGCGGAACGTGAACGTGGGAATCAGTCGCCGTAAACTGGTGCTTATTTTAATCATGGATGTTGCATCCTTGACCTGCAGCATCCAGGATGGGACTCACAGGGATGTGTTTCATGCAAGAATGAAGAATGCTAGCTGTTAGGTCTTCAGTTTAGTCAGTATGATGGTGATGGGTAATCAGGCAGCCTCATATCGCTTCCATATAATTCGACACCGTTATGCGTGCAGAAATGGTAGTGTACAGTACATGGCGTTTCCCTTCCCCCAGGAACGCTGTGCAGCTCTTAGAAATGAACGCCACCTTCCAGAGTAATACGCCGTTCAGTCCTTAAAAAAAAAGAAAAAAAAAACCAGGCCTGGCGCAGTCCTGTCATCTTTCTGCCACTGAGAGTAGCATTACAGGCGAGCAATAATTAATGAGCGCCTCTTCAGTTAACCATTTCATTGAAATATTTTTGCCTCTGAATATTTCATGCATCGAAGAGGATGTGAAAAAGGGGGCTGAATGCATGAGTGAACAGTGGGTTTTTACTACAGCCTGATGGCTGGAGTGCGGCCGTCACGATCCACCACAGGAGGCGGTGCTGCCGTCTTTCCCCCATAATGTATGCTCTAGTATTACACTGGAATCCATAAAGGTTCATAAAAAATTGATAGAAATAAATAATCACTCTCTCTTATTAATATCGAGGTTTCAAATGTTAGACATAAATATAAATAAGACAGAAGCTACATATTTACTGACAGCACTGATAATCACTGATCCTTCTCTCCACAGTAGCTTGGCCAAGATGGATGTGTTTATGAAGGGTTTGTCTAAAGCAAAAGAGGGGATGGCTGTGGCTGCAGAGAAGACCAAGGAAGGAGTTGCAGTTGCAGCTGAAAAGACAAAGGAAGGAGTTATGTTCGTAGGTAAGATCATCACAGATTTCTGTTTGCAGGTTATTTGCATGCAAATTGTACACCGGCCCGTTATCGTTCTGCTGCTTACAAGAGCAGAAGGAGAAAAGCATAGGCAATATTTTACGCAATAGTTTATGCACTATATCCTGAAACAAATACTTAAATTATACAATTGCTCCTCTTACTGACTGTATAAATAGCAGATTTCTGCATCTCTCATACATGAAACAAACAAGCAGGAGGCTGTACACACTGTTTGTCTATACCATCTTTGTTTGCTATCAGTTAACAGTTAGGGGACAGCTATTTATAGCTCATTGTGTGGAGAAAGTGCAGCCAAGTGCTTCCCTTTGTTAAATCCAACGTCGTTCATTTGAGCAGCAGCTGTATAATGAATCAGCTGGCTTGAATGTTTGAATGTTGCAGGCTGATTTGGTATCTAATAACACAGCATATTAAACATAATAATCCAGCCCTGACTCTACATTTCAGCATAATAACATTAGTGAACTCTGTTTAAAGGAGTTGTGTTAGTGGAGATGGCGTGATACAGGAATCTTGAGTGTCCTTGTGGCCTGTCTAGGCTATGGGAAGGAGATGGAAACAGGAGTGGGGGTGGGGCAGCTGATGGTGGGAGCAGCTCCTGCTACATGTTTGTGTGGTGGACAGCAGCAGATTGTAAAACAGTGTCAGCAGTCCCCTCCTGGAGACAAACAGGCCAAAGGCCTCTGCCTTTAGTCTTTTTCAGTGCAGGCGAACATGTCATGGTCACCATCACAGAAATCTGCAGCTCATTTGGGCCTCTGTGTGCTGGTTTCAAGTGCATTTGTCAGATATGCAACTTAGATCATTAACCCAATCGATATCACTTGGTTGTGATCGTTAATTAAATAAATGTACCAGATATGGAGGACGATAAGAAGAAGATATTTTTCAGTGTTTAAAAAGACCAACATTTACAGCTGTCATATCAGTTTATGCTACACTGTCAAATTAGTGCTGTACATTAGTCAAATGAGCAGTGTTGCTGTGCAGTAAATCAGTATAATTCCTCAATTGTGTCACAACATAATTTTTGCTGACTATTTGGTTCCCGGTGGCAGACTAAATTAAATATTGTCTCAAGAAGTAAAAACTAAGGTCCAATTTTGAGCAACTGTCCTTATTTTACTCCTCTGAGTTGAGTTTGAGTTGTAGTTTTCATTATTGTTTATTCTAAACATTCAACTTAGAACTGTTTTCTTCAGATTGGTTGCTTTGTTTGACCAACATACCAAAACCCAAAGATGTTCTCTGCGTGGTCAAATGAGAAGAGCAGCAAATCCTCATGACTTATAGAGCACACCGCAAATGACTCATCGTGTTAATCAAAAGAGTTGCTGATGAGTTTCTATTGATCAAAAAAATTGATTTATCAAGTGCACTACAGTTGTCTTCACTTGCAGCTCTCCCTGTGTCGTTTGTGATAAATAGTTACTTTGGTATTATTGAGGGGATCAGTGTGACTCAGGAGACCCAGAGCAGACCTGCTTGGAATTTATTTTGTCAGCTGCTGAGTTGTTGTGAGAGGACCCTCATTTCCAGTGACAGCCCTGCTGCTTGTTCTACAGTCACCAGCTTGAATAATTGATTCTGCAACAATGAAATGGGTTACATCGGGTTATCCAGTGCAAATTGTCAAAATGCGTTCGTATTTCGATGGAATCTCATTATCTTACATATTTAGTACAGTGTGCCTGTCACTCATCAGCACATATGCAGGCTCATTTTCATCATGTCCATGTTAGCACAGGGAGAGGAGAGGCTCACTTCTGTGGCGTCTCTGTGTCTCTGCATGCTGCTGTTGAATATGGTGGTGCCCCAGAAAGCTGCATGTGATATGCCTGACAGTCCCTCGTGGAGGAGGGGTAAGAGTGATCTAATAGGTCCGTGGCCCACCTTTTGACAGCTGCTGCTGCTGCTGCTGCTTCTGCAGCTACAGACCACCCAACCACCTGAGCCTGAGAAAGGCAAGCAGAGGTGGGAATGAGAAACCCCATACCGTATAAGATGCTATTCATAGAGCATCTGTATTTTTTTACAGCACTACATTGAAAACTTGTGAACCCTTGCAGCCACACTGCATCAGTCTGACCATGTGGAAATTCAATTTAACACAATTTTTTGCTAAGAATTTCTGAACAAACATTTTTTTTTTGCAGTAATAATATTCTGGGAACGTTTTTTTTTTTCAGTTAAGTCATTACTATGATGCTAATTGCATTAAAGTGCACCTTACAAAAATTTTTTGTTTTACTTAAACACTAAAAAAGTCATCATCAACCTTTTTTTTGTCTGTCAGTTATAGGAAAATGTTGCAGATAACATGTCATCTGATGTTTTAGTGACTTACTACTCTAAAAATATCCAAAGTCCGTTTGTAAATAATAATCCCAATATCATTTGGTACTTACACCTGCAGCTATCTTCCATTTGTGCCCCGTTGTGCAATAGCTGCAATTCACCAAAGCCAAACCTAAATGGAGGCATCACTCAGCTGTACTGTATGCTTTGCTTTGAGGCTTGCCTTTTGTAGAGAGACTTCTGTACTTTCATTATTTCTTCTCTTTTCAGTTGGTTTCTAAAGGCCCTCAGGGACCAATAAGTCCACTGACTGTTGCACAGTAAAGAGGATGACAAGGCTTGAGTGATCAGGACTGGTAGGGGCCTGCAGTAGATTGGCCCAATAGCAAGACAGAGTACAGTGAGTAGATGGATGAGATCTGCCAAAAAGATGGATCAAAGAAGTGAACAATGGCTTGGTTGTGGTGTGATAATGCCTCACAACACACCAAGAAGCCCAACTACAGTAACCACGACTGTTCTCCAGTACCTGAAGCAAACAGTGAATGATAACCAAAAATTGGTGGTAGTGACAATCCAAATGCAATCATGTTAATTTCATTTCTGTTTAACAAGAGAAGTTTTCTGGATGCTGAAACTTAATGCAGCCTTTTGTCACGTCGACATATCGTACCGGAGCATAATAAGGATGGTGTTATCAGGTAGATAATTGAAAACAGTGGCTGAAGACTGCAAGTGTGTGCAATGAACTTGTGATCTTGTTGCCATTAAAACAGTTGCTTCAAAGAACAGGACCAGATCTGCAACCACTCAGTCACTCACAGTCAATCAGGCAACAGGATGCAGTCAGTCTGCTGTCAGTTTGCAAGTGACCATGATCAAATTGGTAATTGTATGAGATATATAACAGAATACAGTCAGGAGAGTTGAGTCCCTTATTGCAAACAGACATGTCGCAAACAAGCTGCATTCATTAGCACAGACTGACTCCAATTAATGGCAGCATGTTGGCAATCTGCCTGTTTATAAATTAGATTGCTGTTATTTCCAAACCTTTGTCAGAGAGTGATTGCAATCAGTCTGAGTCATAACACGATTGTTTGGAGACAGGTCGTTTCCCAGCAGGGGACCCATCCAATCACCTTGTTATCGAAAGTTAAGGCTACTGCACGTTTGGCCAGCGCAACTACTTGCAATCAGTTGCCAAATGTGAAAAAAAAATTCCGTGAAATCACCAGGACACTATGGAGTTTTTCTGGTTGCAGGGAGGTTTCCATCCTTTTCTTTTTTTTCTAAACTGAGCTATAAAAGAAGACGTCACTTTGAAATGGGCGATTTTTACAAATAACGAGGCAGCCTGATTCAGACACCACAATCCTTTGATCATTTCATTTAAAAGTATTTGTTGTATTGCTTTGGTCATTAGCATCAGAGAAGTGCAACATTATAGAGCACACACACACACACACACAAAAAAAAACTAATCATTAGATTTCAAATGGTTAATCATCTGTAAAAGAATCGATGCCTTTTCTGACTAAATTTTACTGTTTCTCAATTCAGGTAGCAAGGCCAAAGACAGCGTGGGCACAGGTGAGTTTCCCATCTGCTTGTCACATCTTTAAATTGTTATTCCTGGACTTAGAAGCCTTCTTTCATTACAGCTATCAAATGCTACTGCTAATGGTTTATTTTGGCAAGTGTTAATGGTCATTTGGCCCATTAGTGATATAGGAAACCACGAAGGACTACACTCATGCCTCCTTTTAATCTGTCTGCATTTGTGTGTGTGTGTGTGTGTGTGTGTGTGTGTGTGTGTGTGTGTGTGTGTGTGTGTGCGCGTGTGCGTGTGTGCGTGTGTGTGTGTGTGTCTGCAGTGGCTGAAAAGACCACTGGAGCCATGGGGAACATTGTCGCTGCTACCGGGCTGGTGAAGAAGGACGAGTTCCCAGCTGACATGAACGTATGTACTGCACATCCTTACAGAGTAACACGCTGCTTTAACGCCTGCAGACAGAACAGTACTGCAGCGTGCGTAGACACACCTGACAGAAATTACTTGTGAAATCATATTGCAACATTGGATTGCAACATTGTTGTCTTCTGTGTAGTCAGTATATCATTATAATAAGGGCTATAACCAATTAATCAATTATTACAGGTATGTTATTGTTATTCCATTATAATAGTCAAAAACCTTAAACTTGCACATTTTCCCACAGCCCAAAATACATCTTGTGTAATTCATTTATTTTTCTATTTTCTATTTTCAATGTGCCACAAGTTTAATAGTTTTCAAAGAGGTTTGAGTTTAGCAATGTATACTACACTGCTGTTTTTACTTTACCACACCATGGCTCCTGCCTATAAGCTATAGTAGAGCAGTACATGTAGAAATAGGGTATGCTTAATTCATTTATTTACAAGATATACTTTACTTTTTATGTTATTCTTTTTATACGTTACTGTTGCAAAACATAGTGCATTTCTGCAGTATTGGGGGACTTAAGAGACTCAGATTTAAAAAGGAAAATCTAAGCAGAAGCTCCAAAAGTACAGGATCCTGCATTTCTTATGACGGAGCCTCTCACCCGTATATGTCTACCAACAAAACTTTACTTTGAAGAACAGCCTTCGTATAGAACCACAAGCTGAGGTTTGAAATCTTCTTCAGAAGAAATTCTGAACGCTTTTACAGGCTGTTTCTTTTCCTCGAGTTAATCAAACTAAATGTGCTAAATTGATGGGCTGCACCCTTAATGACAGTTCGCATAATGACCTGATTGGAGGAACTGCTCAGTATACAGTATATGTGCTAACAATGCAAAAGAATTACTGTTGTAACTAACTGGGCTTTATTAAAGTCTGCATGTGTGCCTGAAAACAAGTGGAAAAGACAAGTCTGTTCCAAATTTATGGCTCAATTACAGTTGGCAACTTGCTCCAAGTTATGCTCATAAAAGCCTGGACAGGATCGTGATAGTAGCAGAGCCAGATTTAGACAGCACGGGTACAACTGATGAATCTGCATGTCACTCCAAAACAGAATCACTAGTGTGCATTTTGACTGTTTTATTCCTCTGCTGTCAGCAAAAGGCTGAATTTGTGTTTACTGTATGAACAAGTTTGCTTGTGTCTTATATAGTCATCACGACAAACTGGAAATGACTGAAAAACACTTACAGTAGGTTTTTTTTGACACTTATTTAATTGAAGAGGACTTCTGCAGTCCTCTTCAATGCAGAGCTGCTTTCGGATTCACGTTGAGGTGCCTTATGACCGCAACAGTGTCTCTGTGGGACTATCACCTCTAAAAACACAACTTTTCCATTATTGCCACTGCCACCACCACTAAATCGTCTTGCCCACTGACCTCAGTGTCACTGCTTCCATCCCCCGCTTTCCTCAGTAACCTTTTTAGGCAGTCTGATCTCAGTGAAGCAATGAAAGGCACGAACCAGATATGACTTGCCTCAGCAATGGTGAAAACTGCTTCCAGCACAGTTTGGAGGTTTGAGTGGCACATGTTTTATTAAGGCACTGCTTTTGTTTTGTTTCCTTCTTTTTTAATGACCTGGAGATGCCCTGTCAGTATGTTGACGTTTGGTCTATCTCTGGCAGACTGTCCGTGACACAGTGAGGTCCTCATCCTGTCCTAAGCCTTCATCACTCAGAGTTGGACCCTCTCCACTGACTCACTAATCTAGTAAATCTGACAGCTTTCTCTAATAGGCTTCTCGAAGGCGCCATCTGAGTGATAAAGCTCCTCATTTCAGCACCCTCACAACAAACTGCTAAACTGTTGACACTGTAATCAAATGTGCACATCTACTTTTGGGGTTCAGTTTTAGCTTTGTTTGCTTCTATTTTATACCATGAAATTTCACTTGCACACCCATTCAGGGGACAAATTCTTTAACTTAGAATACTTTAAAACCCTCATTACACAGTCTGAACAGAAGTCTTGCCTTCGAAGTCTCGAGTGAACTGAAATGTGTGACCAATCAGAAGTACAACGTATCTTTCCCTCCTGGTGTTTTCACACAAACAGCCTATTTCATGTTCACTTTTTCTCAGGCAGCAATCCATCTGATTAGGGTTGTCTTTGCGATATTTTCCCATTGTGTAACTTAGACCATGCTAATCGTGTTGGTGGGCATACAGCAGTAACAAGCCTGATGCAGCACACAGGATTACAGGCTGTTCTTCTCTGACCTAATTGACTTGATTAGTGCTGGGTTTAAAAATAAATGTGTGGTGGTGACCCACTAGCTTTGTTTCAGGGCAGGTTTATCTGTTTAAGAAAGCTGTCAGAAGCACTTACTGTATCTTGTATGTCCACACAAGCTATGTCGTTGTTAACAGATTTGCAGTGTTATCTCAAGCGTTAAAGGAGAGGTCTACTCATGTACACATTTTTATTATTGTCAATAGACCGAAACAACAGTAATCTGATCGTGCAAACAAGTATTGCTCCACAGCTGTTTGAGTGAGGTTTGCTATGCACCGCAGAGAACGCCTATTTTAGAAAGTTATTCTTCTTTGAAAGCCACTTTTAAGAAGAAGAAAGAGACAATTTGGTTTGTGCACGCCGCCACGGGGTAGTTCCATAAGAAAGAAGTAATGACAGATTAATGGACTTTTCTCTCCCCAGACTGTGCCAACCTTATCCTTACACTCCAGTCACATAGCTCAGTGTCTGCAAGACATTTGCTGCAAGACTAAGAATTTAAAGCAATACTATACAGCTCTGTGTGGCTTTTTTTCAGAGCTAGAAGACTAGAACCAGAATAATGCCACAAACTCACAATAATAAAAAATAATAACAATGATCGCATTAATGTGCTAATGTCAAGCAAGTGATCACCTTGGCTTTGCAGGGTTGTCAGCTGTCATACTCACATGGAAAAAAAACTGTTAAACATGCTTTTTTCTTGCAAAGAGGGACCCACTCCTCCAGCCTGTCCTCAAAGTGAAAACGTAGGCATTGGTCGTTTCTGCAGTCACGGATTACCACCAATATTTACGTTTTGGAAGGGGAAAAGGCGACACCTAGCGGTCGCGGACAAAAGTGCGTTTAAGTAACGCGTTCGGTTTTCGCCGGCAGACCACAGAAAACGACAAAATTATCGATGTCGTCACGTTCCTCACACTACCCTAACCTCAATTCATGTACAGAAGTCATTATATTGTCATTTGATACCATGACAGGCTGGAGGCGAACCATGAACGTTCACACTGATAGATTACTATTCTATCCTCCGAGCCACGGCGACATTACCCACGGACAGATCCGTACGACACGCGATGCCTGAGGTGGGCGCGGCCGTTTGGAAATGTAAATATAGGTCGTATTTCGGGGACCTGCAGAAACGACGGATGCTTACGTTTTGGTTGGAGGACATGTTGAGTAAAACATACCAAGTGGATAGAACTGTACTTTGTCTTTGACACTTTTTTG